>JAAGNO010027886.1:2871-34708 GCA_033439905.1 Ceryle rudis
AAAAACCCCACAACACAAAAAAAACCCAAACCTCAGTCTGGTGCAGACATTTGTGTTATAAATGAAGGCAGAATGCTTAAAATTTGGCAAATGAGAAACAGTAGGAGAGTTTCCAATGAAAAGACAATTGCTAAGCAGCATTGGCCGGATATATTTGTAATTTTTCATTTATGTATTATGAATCGTGGACCTCATCCTCTCCTTTTTTTGTAACAGAAAGCTTCAGTCATACAAAACAGGACCAAATTTTATATCAGCATAGCTAGCTGGGACTTCTTACAGTTGTACATTTTAAAACAAAATGTTGGGAGGAAGTTTCTAAAATATCTATGGTAGACGGATTCCTTTCTGCTCTTTGCAGCTTTGAAAGCTTCCTGTTTAATAGAGAATCCTTTGCAGCAAGCCCAGAAGGCAGAAATGGGATTGTAGTCCAAAACACAGCTCGCATACACATCTAGAAACTTGTATAAAAAGGAAAAGCATCATGGTTGAAGCTGATACCAGAGATAAATGTGAACTGGAGGGCTTCTAAGGAGCAGCTTTGGCACTGCGCTTAAATTGCCCTTTTAGTAATGCTTTCAACAGTACTTGATAAAGGAGCAATGTATCTGGGGTAGGAACTGTTTAAAAATTAATTTAAAATAACAGCATGAAAGGTAGAAGAGGACAGGCTAATGTTTTATTTAAATGGCTTTACCATCCTATATTTCTCTAGTGTAGGTTTTGTTATGAAAGTGAAGCGCATAGAATGCAATTCAGTCAGTGTCTCCACAGGGAGTGAAATGTTTCTTTGAAGAAAACAATAATAATAATAATAAAAAATTCTAGCTATAATACTAGCAGGATCAAAGCATCATGTAAGTAAAATTAAGAGACAGTTCTGTAAGTTTTGAATATGATATAATTTTCCTTCAGAAAAGAGAAAAACAGAAAGGGTGAAGCCTTTCAGTAGGTGAAGCCAAGCCCAGAAAAAGTGCTGTGTGATGGCCAGTGCGCTGTTTTTGCATTACGATAATGTACACCCTCTGTATGCTGAAGATGTGCTATCATGCATGGACTAACTAATGTAAAATGCATATGTAGTGAAACATGAAGAGCAATGCTTCATATATGCCTTAGAATCCTAAAGGCTGTCTTTAGAAGAACTTCTGGGCTCTTTGAGGTTTGGCTGGTATGAATCAACGTATAGGAAGAGGTGAGCTAAACGCAGAGCAAGCCAAAGAAACTGTGGCTTTTAGAATACAATTTGCATGCTAATTAGTGGGTTTCTGCCGGTTTTAACTAACCATGCTTTTTTGTATATGTTAGCTAAAATTCTGGGTTGGGATGACAGCTTAAGTTAAAAGAGTAGAAGTACTGCAAGAAAGTCTCCTGCCTTGTGACTGCCATCGCTACTAAGTTATTGCAGAACTGCTGGAAAAATGCATGTTTCACTCAGATGCTTGAATCCTTGTCTTGCTCTCCCCTCAAAAAAAAAAAAAAAAAAAAGAAAAAAAAAAAAGGAAAGGCTAGCTAAAGGAACTGTTGGAAGTCAAGGAAAGAGAAACAAGTGCTTAAGGAGAAACAATATTTTCTGATAATGATGATGATGAGGAAGAATGACTTCATAAGAATAATAAATGTGGTAATGAGACTGGACAGTGTTTAGTGGTTCTTAGTGGGTCCTTTGCTTTCTCAGTGTCCTGGGGGTAGCTGGTGTAGCATAGACCTGTCTACCCCTGGTTTTGATTAGCATCAGTTTCTTTCTGAATGTGGTTTTGTTGAGCCCTCTCTCTTCTTGTGATCTTCACTTCATCTTTAAATCAGTCAGTCTTTCCTAATGATCCTGTAATGTGCACATGGCAAGCTTTTGAAGAAGCTGGTTGGACTCAGACCAACAGTGTCTGCAGGAAGTTTAAAAAAAAAAAAAAATCTGATGAATAACAATCAAATTTCTGGCAACTTTTTTTTTTTTTTTTTTTTTAATTTCAGGTGGTTTAGCATTTCATCCGCTTGGATCAGTACTGTATTTCCACAGACATGGCCATAGTATATGTAAAGTGCCTCTATCTGTGAATGTAGCAATCCATATTTTACCAGATACATTTCTAACAGTGTAATTCAGCTTTTATTTACACAGTTTTGTAACAGTATAATTCCCTTGACTTCCACGGAGATACTTTTTTACTTACCCCAGTTTAAGTGGGATTAGTTTGGACACCAGCATTCATATAATAAAGTCACTACTGGGCAAATAAGACAAAGTTTATTTTGATTAGGTACGTTAAATGAAATCCAACCCGCATGTAACTACTGAATCCATAATGAAGTTGGGTCTTCTGTATGTAGAGGGGGAACCATTTTGCACCGTGCAGGTAAGACGGTGCTGGCAGTGCTCTATTTTTGCTGTGTGTTTCCAGCAGAGGGCAGATAAATACGCCTTTTCCAACGTCTGTAATATTTGTAAAGGAAAGTTCCACTGTAAAAACATGAGCAGTGAGTTTTGTATATTGCAGCAATAAATTATGAATCTGTAAAAAGAAGCAGAAATAAAATCAAAACAAGCTTTTCATATAAAAGTAAAGACAAACAAGCAAAAAAGTGCAACATCAGCTTTTCAGTTGATGCTTTAGCATAATCTTTTTTTTTAACCTTACTCTCTTGATATATTTAACCCTACTCTCATGACATCAGCTGTTTTCTTTCCAGCTTTTCCCTCTTTGGTTATTACTGTAATTTTCTAGCATTATATAAATGATACATAAGGAGGGGAAAATTACATCTACTGTCAGTGTTCTCTGTTGTGCAAGGTCTACTCTTTATTTTTCCTTAGCTGCAGATTCTGGTTATCCACAAGTTTCTTGCCAGATTTCTTCCAGCTGGTACTGCAGCACTCATTATGTGACCCAGGCACAGCGTATGCTTCTCCCTTGGACACCCATTACTTCTTTCCTGAAGCAAAATCCGAGTAGTCTCTGGATCTGAGAATTTCAGTTTGGTTAGTTATAAGCAATTTCTCTGACCTACCTTTTCAATATCTCTCCAGACTGACCACATAACAGGCCCCAACGTCTTCCCAAATAGAATCTGTGGCTTTTGGGAGGATGTCGCTCTTTAATTAAATTAATTTGCTTCCTGTGGAAAACTGGTTCCCCAGACTGGGATAGCCCCTCTTGAGGACATGACAGAAGAAAAATTCATAGCCACAGGAATTTCACAAACCTGCAGCTGTCATGCAGAGAAATTTCAGAGGTTCACTTCAGCCCAGTCATACCTGCTGCTTATGTCTTAGTCTGACTCCTTGTCTTTTGTATACAGATCACCCTCATTTTCCTGTCATCTAATAAGAAGAACATGCAACCTTCAAGAATTTGCTTTTAGCTTCCAGAAAATATTCTGAAGAAGTGTTCCCTAGAATAAATTAGCTGTTTTCTCATACTCCGGCTTGGCACAAATACATAAAATGTGAGCACTTTGATTTTTACTATGTCACTGCAGTTTGCTTCGTATGTCCTGAAATGGACATGTCCTATTGTTTCTGAGACCTAAATCAGTATAAGAAAGCCCATGTGATTATTTTGTGTATTTGAAATATACTGGAATTTACTGTTAGATTTTAGCTAACAAAGATAAGTATATCACTGTATTTTCATGTTATGCATATATATATATCTCATTGTATTTTCACTGTGTTCCACATCTCCAAGTGGTGTCCAGGGACTCCAGATCCAACTATTTTTTTATCACATTAAAATAATTATGTGACCTTCTGCAAAGTAAAAGTCTGTCAAGTCAGTTAATAGCTGTTGGTATACTCTTGTGAAATGAGGGATAATTCCAAAACCAACTGGACTTTGCCATGTTCATCTGCATGATGTCACTATTTATTGATATCATCAGAGTGTCTACAAATTCCAGAAACAGACATCTGTCTAGGTGCAGTCCAATAAAGAATTACAGGCAAAGTCAATTAATAACTACAAATGCAGCAGTGTGCAGCAATACTCTGCTTGGATCATCAGAGGCTTTGACAAGTGGAGTGTTTTGCTGATCAAGTATATAGCCCAAACTCATGGGCTGTGAAAGTCATGACTCCTCTCTCGGAAAAAGTGGCATATCTAATCAAACTCCCTTTGTCTTTGTCTTTAAAAAGTACTTATTCAGCGTATGAAGGGAAAGGAAAAAGGCTTGGTCTGGATTTTCCACAGCTGGTGGCCACGCAGGATTGCTATTGGAGTGGAGCGCAGGCTAAAAGTCACTGTGTGATTGTACTTTATGGTTAGGTCAGAAATGGTACCACTGTGGGCTTCCCAGTTCCCCTCTTTTGTTGAGCTCTAACAAGTGGCATCAGTCTGAATAGCCAATGAAGGAAGGAGACTCTAGAAAATGGCAGCTTTTTTTTTTTTGGGGGGGGTGTGTGGTGGGCTGACATTTAACCTGATGTGCTGTTTCGTCTAATTATTGACATAATGCAAAAACAATTACAGTGTAAATTACTAGCCCTTTGCTGAGAATTTTGTTTTTTACATGCTATTCTTTTCCCAAAGGCATATGCCCTCCTGCATCATGTTAGATTGTTCCTGGAGCTGGCAATTATGTTGAATGTGAAGGGCCTAAACCCAAAAAAGGAAGCTGGAATAGAGTATGGATGCTGGATCTGGCACAGGAGGAGGCTGTTTGGCTGGCTGCAGCCCTAGGCTGTTGTCCAAGGAGAAATTAGACTTCAAATGTAAGAACAGCTCTCCCACCAGAATCACTCCTCCAGCAGTTTTGCTTTACTTTCCTCATGGCTCAGTTTAGTGTTGTGTCCATCCAGTTTCATAGCCTGAGTGAGCTGCAAGTTGAATAACTTCATGTTTACATCTGACAGTTTTTTGGAGACAGGAGAAGAGTAACATCTATCCTGTAATAGAAGCAGATTCCTTCAGTAAGAAAACCAGAGAATAATTTTATGGAGCAATAGAATTGTTGGATGTTAACTCATAGATGTCAGATGATGTCATGCCTCCATGACAAAGACTTTTCAAGCCACAGGACTATTTTATTTATTCTTTGGTTTGTCTTCATATAGGACATGTAAGGCCATTTGGATCATTTTATCTGGCTTCCAGCAAAGGAGAAGTGATTTCTATGCTAAATGGGACAGGGTTCTGAACTATTTGGAACAGATGGAGAGTAAATTGGACTGTTGTGATGAGAATGGGAAGTTTCAATGCAAATCGTTTGAGAGGTCACCTTTATTCTCTACACTGCTCCCCATTCCCCCTGTCCCCAGCCTGTGCTCAGCATACAGCTAAACTTTTGCATAGTCTGTCCTGGTCGTACTTTTTTTTTCCAGATCAAAAAGTACAAAAATCTACCTTTTCTATGAACTAACAACACCTTCAGAATTCTCTTTTTACTCTTTCATAACCAAGAAATACTACTCTGCAAGTGGAGGATGAACATATTTTAGGAAAAATTATAAGGAAAAAAATTCCAGAACAAAACAGATGTTCCAGTAAAAGAAAACTTATTTTGTCTAAAGCAAATGAGATGATCTGAACCACTTCCAATTGCCCTATATGTCTGTGGCCAGTGATTTTTAACTTGGGTGTAAACCTGTCTTCCTCTGGACCTGTTAGGGGAGCACAGCTGTTTACCTGGAGTGTTAGGAGGTTCGGTCACTACTATGCATTCTGTTTAATGATTTACTGACGCTGTTATTCTCCAGTTAGAAAGAACATAACATAAAGGAACAGTCATAAACACCTTACCTGCCTCTCAGTTAGCGGTGCTCTTTGGCAGCTGTTAAACCCTTGGGATATCTGCTTTTGCAGTATTAACCTTAATTACTGTGCTAACTATAGGCTTTTAAAATATTAGTCTCAGCTAAGTGGTGGGAACTGAAGACAATTTGCTGTTGTTTTAATTGCCTTTTCATAACTGATTTTTGGACATTTCCAGCAGCCACAAGATGTCTATTGCTCGTTTGGTTTTTTGGGGGGTCAAGAATATATTTTTTTTTTCAACAGTGTTTCCCATGCCCCAGGCTTTTAAAATTTATCCACAATAAATAGTAAATATTTGAATGTGTTTGTGGGAATTGTACATCTGATTGTTTGGCAAAATTTCAGGGGCTTTTTTTAAAGCTTTTTAGCGTTTCTCAATCTGGTTGCCTGGAAAAAGGCCAAACAATAATATCCTCACATATCAGCCTGCACAGTAGCACGGTGTCCTACTGTTTCTATGACAACAAATAGCCTTTTTATTTTTATTTTTTTTCATCTCCTCCAAATCAGCTCTATGAAGTACAGTAGCCTGTACAACAGATTAGTGGGAAGACAGCAAACCTTCGGGATTTGAAGGTGTACAGGTACCTGCAAAGGCCCCTATTTCTCAGACTTTTGTTATGCTAATGCCGTAGTAACAAACTGACTGCAGTGCAGTATGGAGATGCCTGAATGAGCTTCAGATTAGGTAGCTCAGGTGCAGACAGCAATCTACCCAGTGCATAAGGAACTGAGAGTTTGTTTACTCTGCTGAGAAGTGACTTATGCTCATTGGTTGCTTTACTCGAATGCTTCCCACTGAGTTGCAAGGAAGCCGTAGTACTGAAGGGAGTTTTTCTTAAAGAAAAATCCTGTTTGATTATTTTCTTTCCATCAGCATTCAACAGGTTCCCATAACACACTAAAATAAATTGTTTTGAATTAGGAACAAATGTTTGCATTTTTCTCACGTCTTCCCATGGTTTTTGCATTTCTGAGAATGCTTTATACAGCTCATTCCCCTTTACAGCCTATTTCTCTGTTCTTCCCCAGTCTCCACTGAGCATTTCTTTTGCAGTGTCACTTCACCAAGTTTGCTCTTCACTGCTTTTAACAATTACTTTTTAATGGTGAAATTCCAGATTGTCTTATCCTTCCAGTGCCTTCTTGGCTACCCTTGATCCTCATAATTTCTTTCTCCCTAATCTTTCAAAATGCAGTAGTTTTGGTTATCCCTGTGACAGCTTCTTAGTATCTTCTCTTCTGTGTCTGCTCTGAATACCAGAGCGGTGACAGCAGCTTGTGGAGAATTCCTGGCTGTCCTTTGCACCGACTGGCAGGGGGACAGGCAGCAGTGCTGCTGTGTGCTGATAGCGTGGGCTTGCTGCCCTTCAGGTGCCTCCTCTAAATCTACTTCATGGAGCTGACAGAGTGGTAGCCCTTTCTAGACCAGGCTCCTTGTAACTTTTTAGAGGAGAAAAGACAGGCAGCTTGCAGTTTGCCTTCCCTGGTGGCAACGGCAGCAGTCAGCGAACACAGCTACATTTACCTTCATTTTTCACTTTGCATCCAGGACTAACACATTTCTCACACACCTGTTGTTACAGCTTTAAAAAAAAATCTTCCTTTGGTGCCTGACTGGGCCAAAATACTAGTAGATGGCAGCAGGAGACAGTGTTTTCTTCTGCATTGTCTATTGAGATTTTAAGCTGCAAGGGAACAAACTGTATCAAAGATGATGCTGAAGAGACTGTTGTCCTTACCCAGTTGTTAGTACTATGTGGTGCGTGGACATACATCTGTAAATGTCATTCTGTGTTTTATGGAAAGACGACCTCCTTTTTAATCTATTTTGCTTCAGCACTTCGTGTACTGTTTTTATTGAAGCCTTTTCAAATTGTAAACTAAATCAAAAAAACAGCTTCCCTTTACTGTCTTTTAAACAAGCACTCTCCTTTATTAAAACATGATCACTGACCTACGTCACAGAGGACAAAATGTACCACTATCATGATGCTATTGAAGTCTTTTCATGGAGGAAAAGCTGTTAGATTTCCAGCAGAGTGTGAATTTGACTCCAGTATGTATAATATTTTCTTAAGTGTAAATGTGCCAACTGTACTCTGCATTATGTCCTGGATTTTGCACCTCATGATGGTGGATGTAATTATCAAATGGCTTGGAATACACACAGCAAAAATCATTAGTATTCCAGAAGTAGTGATGGGCCAGGGCTGAAATACCCCCTTGTTCCTCAGGGAGCCTCAGAGTCATGCTAGCATCCTACTGAAATTCCAGTCAGGTATTTAGAGCTGGAATATGAAATGAATACAGAAAATGGAAGAGAAGGATGGGGGTTTCAGTATTCTTAATCAAAGTAGATGAATCTTCTCCTATATGAAACTGGCTATGTGGGTTTTTTTTTTTTAGGAAGAAAAATAGTGTAACAGGCTCCTGGAGTAGACTTTGTTTGAAAAACCTTTGGCCAGCCAAAACTGAACTACTTGGAAATAAGATGACAGAAGTTGAATCACTGTGTAAGAAGGAAAACTTTTCAAAGCCTCCAACGCTATTTTGCTGTTTTCCTGATGAAAGGCCTGGAGAGCAGCGTGTGGTCGTACGCTGGGGATGTGGAGGTCGGGTGAGGTAGGGGTGTGACACAGACATAAGGTGCTGTGAGTAAAGCACCAGCCAGTGAGACTGGAGTTTGCTTTGTTACTTCTGCCTCTCACCTAGTTTTCAGAGAAGGGGACAAACATAATTTATGCATGCTGGCGATGCTAATGGTTGGTTGCACTCTTGAAGACTGGTCCAGGTCCATTGGTAGGACTGGAATTGTTCCCATAGAGTTCAGTCATGCTCAAAATCCAGGAGCAAATGGAATGTTACAGACCTTATGTATACTCTCTAATTGTTCCAGAACAGGATGGACACTTGGAGGTATTCCATGGCCTGTTTGAATGCCCTGACTGCTGGGCTGTTTGTGGTTCATTTTCTAGGCCACATTTTTATTCTATGTTTTTGTTGAAATAAATCCACGATGCGCACTCCATGAAGCCCTACTGTATTGATTTGAGCCTGTATCGATATAAGTGGAGGAATGTATTGTTTGTCAATAATGTATTTGGTCAGCTCCTTCTAGTCTGACTAGGGGATGAGAGCTGGGCTCGGTATTTGGACTACAGGGTTCAGTTAGATAAACCTACCCATTGTGTTGCAAAATAATGATGTGCTCAAGATGAAGATCATTTATTCATGTTGTTTGTTTCTTTCTGACTCAGGAATTAAATCTGGTTGCTTTTAGCTACAAGAGAAGAAATAAATGTTCTTTAGCAGAATTAATTTTAAAAGATGTCAACTGGAAGATGTCCTTCTCTACCATGTCAGCAAATTTCAAGGAGATAGTCCAGGACAGGAACACTGATAGAAAGGGAATTGTCAGGGGAAATGTAGCAGGAGTTTAAAGAACTGTGTGTGGTAGTAAGCGTATTATATTTTTTATTTGCCTTCTGCTCAGAGACTTACAAAAAAATCAAAGCAATTTTCCTGGCTGCAAGCTAGAACTGTAAACCTCATGAATACAAAATATGTAGATAATCCAAACGCATTTGCAGTCATGGTTTGTGCAAGCAGACAGGCCATTTCCGTGAGCCTCTTGAGGAAATCTGCAAGTGCTGTGGCGGGGTTTGACCTTGCCACTGTTCTATACTAAACCAAGGAAAGTTGTAATCAGAGGTACAGACTTGAGAGGGAAAGGTCAGATAATTCACTAGAACCACTGTTTAATGTGCAGTTCTCTGAGGATAAATGCTGATGTATGAGAAGTACTGTTGATTAAACCTGGTGTGTTAAATCCCTGCTAATACTGTTAACACTTAATGGATTACAATGGAAAATTATAAGCAAGAAACACCACAGAAAGAACAGCATGATTCTTTAATTATGCAACCAGTAAAAGGGTTGGCTGTTTTTTTCCTAATCAAAATTACTAGCAGCTAGAGAAAATGTCAGTTGTTGGTTTATATGAAAACAACATTATTTTAAGAAATATTTCCTGCTAGTGGACAGTACATGACACTTAAAATATTAAGCAAGCCAGTGTCTTTGGGGATAGGGAAAACACTGCTACCCAGCAGTGCCTGCCTGAGACTTAGCTCATGGATCTTGTTGCAGTTTCTCTCTGCCACAGATAGTGTTGATAAGTAACACCGTGATATGGATGCCTGCTTCAGCATCCACAAATACTTTTGACGTACTCTTTGTTACTTAATCAATAATGACCCAGTCAGATCTAGACTAACAGGTTAGCATTTGAGCCAGTCTGTTAAAGTCACTGCCATATTCTAGGAATACCTCTGGAGTTTGAAGCACAACTCTTGGTCAGAGAGATGAGTAGGGGCACAGAGAAGTCTGTAGCCCACCCACTCATTCTGTCTGTGCTTGAATGGTCCCTAGGAGCCTGCTGTGATATGACACAGATTAAAGCAAGCCTTAGCAGCACTGTAAACCCCACTGAGAATCACTGAGCTGTCTGTTCTCAGTACATGCCCTATGGTATGTTTATTCCTGTGCTCATAAGTAATGTTGAGACAAAAGCTCTGCCTGAAATGTAAGGCCGTCCCTTAGGGACCTCTGCTGAATCCCCAGTGCTGCAGGAGGTGGTGTGGCTTTCCTTGTTGCAGAGTTTGTGGTATTTGGCTAAACATGACCCAGCCCGAAAGCACATTTTTATAAGGAGCAGTAGCCATTACCTCCTCTACATTATCCCTGTGTGGAGATCAGCCATCGGTCTGAAGGCAGGTTAGAGACACCATAAGCATCTGTTCTGCATAAGCATCTTTTCCCCAAAGCACTCACCCGGGAGAAAAGCTGTGATTTCATTATGATAGGGGTCTTAGTCCCTGTCTCATACCTCATTCCTGTCTCCAGGAATTTTACTCAGAGTACTACTCCCAGGCTCTGCACCAAAATTATTAGATGGATTCTGAAACTTCTTCCATCTTGCCTTCCTATTGCATGAGTACTATTTTGCAAGTGAAACTCATCAACTTCCCCTAGTACTTTTGCAGTATGTGGCAAGTGGTGTTTTGCAACCTGAAGATCCTGTCAGTAGGTATAAAGCTCTTCAGCTGCATCATACAGTTGTTAAGGTCCTCTTCATAACAAAGTCCTTGTTTTCCTGTTTGCATGAGTCTTTTGAGATTGAATTGCATCAACAGCAAGAATAGGTGATGGGGGCCTTGTGTCTGATGGTAGAGACCTATAAAGTGTGCAGCGGTACAGATAAACAGAGCACTATTTCTTTAGAAATAAGTGTGAAGAATACTCAGCAAAGTGAAAATTTCAGTCATTGTGTAAACCACTGCTTTCTTATTTGGGTGATGGATTGGTCTTTTTCTGACCACATCACAGTGGTTATTCTTAGGAAACAGAATTATTTTGCCTTTGCACTGGCTACAAAAAGAACAAAAGTATATAGTACTTTTATATATAATTTTAGGTGGTCTTTTATTGTGTGGAGCTTTGAAGTAAAGTCTTCTTTCTACTTGCCCTGTCTTTAATTTTTGATGAGAATAGAAAGACACATAGCACAGTATCTCCATCAAGTGCTTTTAGAACTGCTGTTTAGGACTGATGAAAACTTTAGGGGTTCTGAATGCAAGCTAAACTTTAACTATAATTGAATTTTAAGCTTCTCTTTCCATGAGATTACATCTTGTCAAAAGTCTAATCCATTATGCTTACAAACTAGCATAGCTACCCCTTCTACAAACAGGAAAAAGCAATGAAGACAAATAACCCAAAAGCTACTGTTCGCTTTCATGTTGTCAACCCTCACCTTTTATGACACTAGCAGCAGCAAAGAGGCAAATAGCAAACAGAATGCCCAGTTTATAAGGGCATCTTTTTAAAAGGTGAAGAAGTACACACAGCTAGTTTGTTGCAAAGTACTGAAATAACAGTCCCTTGGAATGGATCCTCTAGTCTCTTGGAAAAGCTTGTGAACTCCAGCTAATGTCCCAGGGAAATCCTCCACACTTGGGAGTTGGAGGGAAACAAAACCAGGTAAATTACATGTGGGATTTCATTGTAATTCTTGTCAGGCTATACCTATTAGCATATCTTTTCTTTATAACTTTTCTTTACTAACTCTGTTATATTAGTCTGGAGACATAAGCCTAAGGGGCAACACTTTTATCCATAGCCCTCAAATGATTTTTTTTTTAATTATTTTTAACTTGTATTGTTTAACGGTTGATTTTTAGCCTCTCCCGATTTCTTCACATCTATTATCTTCTTCTACTTGGCATGCTAGAATGTCACACAAAGAGCTCTGACAACCTTGGCTCCTCTGCTCTAAGGGGAAAGTTAGGTGTCCCAGTAGAACTTGCCATAGGGAATGGAAAGAGGATGCTCCCACAACTCCTTTCTGAAGCCTGTGTCAGCTAGTAATTTAAGGCTGGGCAGCATGCCCTAAGCATCTCAAACCCCACTGCCTCCCAGGCACTGCTACTCTGTTTTTTAACATCGCAGAGGCCTTCTCTTGATGCTACTCAGCATTTCACTCCCAAATGTTGTGTAAATGCTGCTGCAGGGTGACTTTAATCCCTGCAACAGATGTGGCAGTTGAAGCCGTATCACAGGTGTGCATTGTTGAGGAACCTATTTGTAACAGAGGCTCAACATCTCTTCATGTGTGGGTGTTAAACAAAATCCCTACTTTGCAGGGAATACTCTGAAAGATACAGTCATAGTCTTTATGGGCCCTATGTTCATGTAAACAAGCACTGCTGACTGCCGCTGGAAGATATTTGTAAACTCCAGAAGTAAGAATTTGAGTATGTAGTTCTTTTGAACATAAACTGACAAGAAATAAAATAGTCCTGGCGTGGTTTTGGAGGAACGCCTGCTATCATCTTAACACTTTTAATTCTGACATTGACAAAAGAGCCATATAGTAATTAACCAATTTTAATTTTTAAATCAAATTATAGGGGAACAGGAAAGTAATGGCTTTGTTCATGCACTAGCAGCTATCTTCTGTTTACCACTGCTCAGAATATTCCCGAGTCATTTGTTATATCTGTCCTCCAACTGTGTTAAACTAGGACAACATTGCACTGAATTATGCACGCAGACCATTTGGTTGCTTTGTGTTAACTCAAGATACAAGTGTGGTCAGGCTAAAATACAGCTGGCCAGTAATATGTGTGAAATTAAAAAAGAAAGAAATGCTAATTTCAATCAGAACTGTGCCGGTAATAAATACGGTCTGTTAAAAAGGACTATGCAGAATATTAAAATATGGTCACCAAATACTATAAGTTTGCACAAAACAAACTGCTTTAAACATCCAAACAAAATGAACTTTTTTCCATTTGTGACACATCACTTTCAGACAGAACAGGATTTTGCAGATAAGTAAAAATTTGTCTTCAATAATCAGCCAGAAAGAAAGAATTGTTGGAAACATGTTAGAGTTTTTAGATTTACTATAGGTTTCCTAACTGGGAATTAAAAGTATCTTTTGAATGATTATTTAATCATTTGTCTTTATTAGAAAATTGTACATGAGTTGGATCATAACTAATCTTAAATTACAAGCACTTGTTTATAAAATGTTCTAAAACTGATGAGCTGTGAAACTGTCTGCACACTGTGTCATTTCCAAAACACTGTGAAATAAACTGTTACTCTGAGTTAATTGCTCCAGACTTTACAAATTTAAAATGCTGAGTGGTGCTAATGCTTGTGGAGGTTAGACTACTCCCTCCTGATATGCAAAAAGTTTGTCTGCTGTGGAGATTAAAAAGTAGGAAACAGGAAGAAATTTACTTCGAAAAGGTATTTGAAAGGCCAGACTACATTATGCTTAAATTTGAATTAAATTATGCAAGGGATTAAGGATAGGCTGTTTGTGTCAAAAGAGTTTTGGACTAGGTTTTGACATTATTTCTCCTTTCTTCCTTGCTGTGGTAGCTCAACATTTTCAGTCTCTCCAAATGGCTCCAACAGTAAGACTCTTAATAAGGTGACCTTTAGTCTCTGGCCTCAGTGAAATAGCTGGGCTGCTGTTAAAATGTGTGCTTTGCTAGAAACAGGGCAGGAATCCCTATGTGTTGAATAGTGACCGTGCTACATTTGTAATTTTTTTTTTTTTTTTAATGCATTTAAACCAGCTGAAAATATACTCTGCTGGCAGCTAAGCCAAATAACTACATGGAAAAACACAGTGATGGAGAAATTGCTTGGATGAAAGATAGTATAAAAAACCTCAGCCATTTGAGCATATATGAGAGGTGTGTTTATTAGAGATATCTGCCAGTAGGAGCTTTCTCTGAATTTTATTGGTTTTCTGGTTGCTGTAAAGCAATTGCTTTGCAGAAACCTAATTGATTCCGTGAGAGATGGATTCACCTTGGGTTGAGATGACTTGTGGATTGTTTTTTTTTTCCTCTTTTTTTTTTCCATTTATACATGAGCACAATATGAACACATTCTGAATGTCTTGTAGATAAGAAAATCACCTGTCTAATTTGTAGAACACATTGAGTAGTGGTGTAGAATGAGTTCAGTGGAAACCTGTCCTGTTAGAGCTAATTCATTTTCCTTTTACTTTTTACTGAGCTGTGCTGTCATTTGAGCAAAATGGTTTTCACACAAATACTGGGGTGTGGGTAAAAAAATCCTAAATGTTAACAGAGCTACTAAATTGTCACAGAGAAAGAATTTAGACAGACTGAAAGATATAAGCAACTTTATTTGCTCCATCTACACTAAAGATTAATTTTCTGCTTTCCTTTAATGATACCACCATCAAAGGGAGCACTGATAACAGAATAAGATTTAACCCTCACTGGCTGCAGTTCTTCAGGGTGAATGATGTGCTCTTCTTCAGACAGTGAGCTTCACCAGGGCAGCATCTCACTCCTTACAAGGAGCCTCCTCCCAGGTGCCCTGCTAATGGATTTTAATGGCCCTGATGAGCTCCACTTGGGGGCTTCCAGCCACACCCATGGGCCCAGGAGCACTATTTAAGCTCAGTCCTGGGCCGTTACTTTTTTTCTGAGTAATGCTGGAGGAGTGTTAACCTTCAGTTTAGCTACAGCTATACTAGTCCTTGTTTGTGGGCCCTGCTGATGCCGATGCTGGCCATTCTATGGGCTTCCTGGCTTGGTGTGGCAGAGCTGTCCTTTCACCATGGGTCTGTCTGGCAATCTCTAGACAGCATCTGATTCTCACTTGTGGATTGACCACCAACTTTGGCTTCCGATTCTCACTTGTGGATTGACCCCACCAACTTTGGCTTCAGATCTGCTTAGTCCTCATGAACTTACCTGATGGATGGGGGTCATGGTTAAAGCTGGCTGCCATCTTTGGACCTGCCCTGCTCTCCTTGTCAGGTACTGTGGGATGGGCCTTGCTCTAATCCCTAGTTCCCTTCTCCAGGTAGTTTGGGCTCACACCTAGGTTATATACTAGGTTTGTAGACCTATATCTGCTTCTACTTAGCCAGTTGATATGCCTATAAATCCACATTTATTAGAAATCAAGACCTCAGGAAAATAGATTTTAAATTCTTTTTATGTCAGAAGAACAAAGAAGATTTTAGCATGTATAAATTGCAAAAGGCAGCTGCAGGATATCAATGAGAAAATGTTCTGCTGTGTCTGCATTTTAAAGCTGTAAAAATTTTAGCAGCTAACAGCTCTATAAATCCAATTGTTTTAAAGCTGTTGCCAGTTTGGTAGCTGTGTTGGATTTAGGGTATTTTGTTTGTCACGTTGGAGCAAAAAGTTTCTTCTAGTTTTGTAAATCTCGTATCTGTTTCTCATTTGATTTTCGGAATACTTACAGCTCATGATTCTATACAGCTAAAAATAATAATGTATCCAACTATAAATCAAACCACTAGAGGCTGAAACATGCCTTTATCCATCTAGTCTCTTTAGTTTAATATGTAGCGAAGCATGAGGAAAAAATATCACTGCATGATTTAAAGGTTGGACTAGATGATCCTTGAGGTTCCCTCCAACCTGGTATTCTATGACTTCATAACTACAGTGCAAGCTAAATTTAAGACAGTTTTCCCTAAGCAAAGCATCCACTACATTTATATGATTTGGCTATAAAATCAGAAGGTATTTGGGTGCACAGCTTTAATTTGGTTTATTATAAAGATCTTGAAAGATGTGTTAATCAGGAAAGACATTTGTGACTAAAGAATATGGGTGAGTTCTATATGTGTACTTCTTAATTTTGTTGTTGTTGTTGTTAACAAGTGTACTTATGCTTACATGTGACTTTCTGCAGGAATTCAGGGTTATACTGAACAGGGCTGGAAGAAAAATCTAACTAGAGATGAAAGAGTGGCTATGAGAAGATACACTCCAGAAAATGCCAAGGGTCCTCGAGGACAATAAAACAATGAAAAAACTTGTGATTTATTTTTGCAGATTCTGCTAGTCTGGTGATGTTTAGTTGCCCTGGACTTGCAGCTAAGATCAAAGGGAACCTTTAAAATGTTGGCATAGAGAAAAGATTGAGCAATTTGCCAGGGGCTGCCTGTGAGCCTCTCTGGGGGCTGATGAGAATGCAAAGATAAATGAGAGTGACATCAAGTGAAGCAAGCAAGCTGTCTTTGCCCATGGCTGAAGTAGAGATAACTGGGTTGAATAAGACTTACTAGTACTTTCAAGGAAAGATTAAAGTTTAAGAAAGGGTCAGCGTGCATAGTATGAATAAATACCACAGGAACAAGTGCAAGTATAATTTGGCTTACTTGAACTGACTAGTAAAGCATCTTTGTGTCAGGATAATTCCTCCAGTTTAAGGGCTTTTCAGTCATCACTCTATTTTAATTGCCTTCCTTTATCTGTACAATGAGTATTTACATGTATTCACTGCCTCTCTTAAACATTTTTTAATTGGCTCTGACTTCTGTCCAGAGCACCATATCTCTCAAAGAAGAGAGGAAACTTATCCCCTGTGAAAAGGTGGTGCAGCTTCTTTCCTCGAGGTCTTTTTAGACTGGATTAAATGGGTATTTGGCAGGAATGATGTACATATAGTTGATTATTTCTCAAGGTCCCCTTCCAGCACTGTGATTCTTAGATACACTTGAAGTTACAGCTACAGATACATTTTTTTTTCCCCAGAATCCTGTTTTTGCTGTCTTAAATAACGTTATGATTTAATAATAATTTTGGCCAGAACTTCCCTCCGACACACTAAATTTTGCTCAGCTCCTTGAGTGCAGCTCTGTGCATTGTCCATGCATGAGGAAAGAGAAGTGTGAGCTTCCAAACTTCAGGAACTTGGCAGCCTGTTTCATACTGAATTCTTGTGGCTTGTGCAGACAGACGTGAATACGTGTGGCCAGAAGCAAACAAACAAATCCCAGTTGTACTACAGTCAGTATTTCTTTTCAGAGAGTAGAGCTTCCTGTATTAAGCGCTTGGAATTCTTATTTGGTGTCTAATCCTTCTTCTGATCTTTGTGGGTTATGCTATCCCTCCCTCCCATATTCAGTAGAAGCCACCTGCAAGCTGTTGTATTTGCATGTGTTGGATTCTTAAATTCATATGCTGCTTCCTTTATTATCCCCTGAGCACTAGCTCTGACTTTTTGATTGTCTCGCTGGTCCTGCATTCAGCATGGCTGAAACAGGGCGATGTAAGACTGGCTGAGGTGAATACAGACAGATACAGCAGCTTGTGGATGTGTACTTGGAATTCCACTGAGATGCTGTGGCTTTGGAGGCAATCTACAAGCACTACATAACAGTTTTTGCAGCAGCCCTGGCAGTTGCCCCGCCAGCCACAACAGGAGGTTGAGATGGCAGGAGACAGTGCTATCCAGCTGTCCTTGTCATGGTATTATATCGGGATTAATAAACCAAGTGTCACACAGCATTGGAGGATATTTCAGAAAACGTTTAGCTCTGCAGAAGTACTGCAGATTGGTAGCTGTTGTGGAAGGTCAGATCATCAAAACAAGTTTGCTAGAGATGCATGGTGGGTTGACCTTGCACTGCAGCCAGGTGCAATACCCTCCCAGCTGCTCACTTCCTCGCCCTGTCAACAGGGCAAGGTGAGAAGTAGGATGAAAACCTTGTAGTTTGAGATGAAGACCAGATCATTTACCAATTACCATCATGGGAAAAAGAGATTCAATTTGAGGAATATGAATTTATTGCCAATTAAAGTAGATTCGGTTGGTGAGAAATAGAGGAAATTCAAACACTGAGTGATGTGGTGAGGATAGGGGGTTACAGTCAGTCTGTAACAGCTCCTCTATGCTGCTCCTTCCTCCTCGCTCTTCTCCCTGCTCCTGTGTGGGCTCTCTATGGGCTGCAGTTTCCTTTGGGGCATCTCCACCTGCTGCAGCATGGGGTCCTCCATAGGCTACAGGGAAATACCCACTCTGGTGCCTGGAGCACATTCTCCTTCCCTCCTTCTCTGACCTTGGTGGTTGCGGAACTTTTTCCTCACACTTTTTGCCTCACTGCCAGGCAGTGTGTTGCCTTTTCTGAAATGTTTTTCACAGAGGCACCACGAGTTTTCACTGAGGGCCTCAGCTGTGGGGCTGCTGTGGAACTGACTGGAACTGGCTGCTCACAGTATAGGACAGCCCCAGCCTCTCCCCCTGCCTGAGAGCTTGCCCCAGAGGTGCACTGACCTGAGGCTACCCAGAGCTGTTTGGAGCAGGGGAATGGCTCCAGCCTGAGCCCCGCCTCAGCCCATGGCCGTGATGGCTGGCTGACTTCCGTGGTTACTCTCAGGTGGGAGCCCTGCTGCTCACGCGGGATGTTGGCTTCTACGTGTTGGGAGTTTTGGGGTTTAGCAAGCTATTCCCTGTTCCATTGTGACAGTCAATGAAGCCCAGATTTTGAGCACTAAAAGGAGAGTCCTCCTTGATCAAAGCCCTGCTTCTTTGTCAAGGAAGGCTTATGATGCTGGGGCCCAGCACAATCTTATGTATTTGTCACCCTGGCTGCCATGGTTATGAGCGTTGGTCGTGGCCTCTCTTATTCTGGGAGACTGATTGTTTAATTCGTCACTAGTCTTTATTTTCTTGCTTCTAATTTTGATTGCAGAAAATGTGAGAGTCTAAGCTGCTGCAGGATAATAATGTTTGTTGGGGGCTTAGGAAAAGGTGGTTTTGCCCTGTGACAAGAATTAGGAGACTAAGATCTGGAGAGGCTAGGGCTCTGTAAGCAGATCCTGAGACAAACTGTCGAAACTATAGTGACTGAGGACACTTGCCATGAGCACAGTAGCCAATTTTAGTGACTTCTGGAGCTGTGACTGTGGTATATATTACTTTTTTTTAATGCTTTATGAAGTTATTTAATGAAAACTTCAGGAAAGTTTCACAAAAGCATTTTTGAGTAATATTTCTTGAATATTCTTCTGAAACCATTAATGTTTTTGTTACATATGAAAATGATATTTTGATGTTTGGTATCTGAGCTATTTTCTGTAACTTCATCATGAAAATCTTGTGTATGAGTTTATTAGACTTCTGACTTCAAGTTTTTTTTATACTCCTTTTATATTGCAATATAATATTATTAAAGTTTCAAAGATAATGGAGATGCAATTTGGTGAGTTCTTAATGAACATTTTTCATGAACTTCATGAAATATTTCAGTAAAAACAGGTAGTTTATTTGTTTAGTGTTGTATTAAATAGAATTTTAATGAATATTGAGTATTTTTCCTTTTCAATGTTTTCACATTATGTCAGAAATAGTTAATGAAGCATTGCTGACGATGTTATGGGATGATCTGTAAATATATTTTCATGGATTTCCATGTTTTGTTTTCTGCTTAACTCCAGCCTCATTTTGGGAAACCTGATTTTTATGGAATTTGAGTAAAATATTGGCACCTTTTCACAAGTAGAGATGTGTATATATGCATAGATCACCTATACAAATACACTGAAGTAATTTGTATTTGTTTTCTGGTTTTATTGAATGGAATTATTGCAGATTTTCTGAAGGCTCTGGGATAAAAGTGGAAATGATTGAATCAAAACAGTCAAAATGATGGAAATTGTAAATAAATAGTATGGGCAATTACACTTAGTTACACAGCTCAGGAATATGCTGGTGCTTGTGGGGGGAAAAAAAAAAAAAGGTGCATTTACATCTAGTGTTGAAGTTGCCACTGAGTAACTGTCTTTCAGCTTGGCCTTCTGCAGGGACTCCAGGACAGCTGTGGCAGTAAGCACCAGCGAGGGGCTTGAGGCACCAGAGGTGCTTTGAGCAGTGCCAGGGGCTCAGGCTTGCAGGTGGCAGAAATGTGCTGCGTCCAGCTGCTTCCAGTGCTGGGGGGCTGCAGCATGCTGCTCCTGGAGAAGCAGAGTCCCTCTGCCTGGACTGTGGTCTCAAGCCAAGTGGTCTTTTTGTTTATGAGCTCCTTCTTGCTGTTAATTTTCCACTGAAACCTGGCTCACAGTAAAGCTCTCTGCAGTGAGCTGTTGAGCAGTAAGGCTGGTTGCTGTGTGGCTGTGGTGGGGACCTGCTGAATTACTTCACTGTTTTCTTGGCAGGTCCAAGGACTCTTCCTTACTGAGTTGTTTGGCCCTCAGTCTTCGGGGCCATCTTCAGTCTCATTTCCCTCCCTCTCTCAGCTTTCCCTGCAGGTCCCTGCACAGTGTTTGAAGCTCTGAAAGGCAAAATGTGCATCATGCAATACGGGGTCCACAAAAGAACTGAAAGTAGCAGATTGTTGTTATTCTTTCCAATTTCCATCACAGAATTAAAAAAAAAAAAAAAAAATACTGTATTTGAACTACCATTCTTAGGGATTTTTTCCCCAGTGTTGAGACTAGGGATTTTTTTCTTTCTTTTGTGGGTTGTTTTTTGGTTTTTTTTTGATTTCTCTTCCTTTGCAAGTTGTATTTACTCCTTGTGTCTTCACATAGTGTGCATGCATATGCTTGTGTGTGGCTGTTCAGGGGAGTCTGGCATTGCGATGGGTAGCAGGGCTGAGGGGTGCTCATTAAAAGTGGGAGAACAAGGGTGGGAGGACTCAGTAGTTTGCTTTAACAGGGTTTTGATAATAGTGTAGGTACTTATTTTGACAAATTTATTACCTTTTTATTTTTTTGTGTCCAGGAAGCTGGAAGGATATTTGTTTAGATGGCAAAAAAAAGCACAAAAAGATGTAGAATGAAATAATTTGCTAGACTAGTTCCCATGAGGTACAGAAAAAGCACAGCTGTCTTGTCTGGAGCAAATGGCAGGGCAGCTCTGTTTTGCAGTGCTGCTACCATTTTTAAAAAAATGTTTCTTAAAATTCCATTTTATGTCTTTGGCAAATATGGTAAAATACAGTTCTGCAAGAAATGCTTTGAACAGGAGCGGTAAGTGTTCCTGGCTTCTTGCTCTTGCTCCTGCCCTGCTGATGCAAATCACTGCTATATCTTGTTCTCCCCAAAGAATCTTTCCCGCCTGTTATGATGATGTGCAACCTGAAATATCCTGTTAAAACACTATGAAATACATTACAGTGATGAGACAAAGTGCTGTGGCCTGTGCTTTATAATGCGTGGTAGGGTGCAGTGCTATGAAATGCTCTCTCCCGCCCCAATATGTGGTGGATCCTGTCTCAACAAAATGCACTCAGTGGAATGACTGCATCTGGCTCTTGTGTTCATCTGAGAAATGGAGTAGCAGTTGAGATCCTCCTCACCACCACCCATCAGTTTGGGAGTCTCTGTGTCCTCAGTGACCTATGTATCATGCCTCTCAGCTGGGGGAGGATTCTATCTGTGCCCTGTGATATTGACAAGTAGCTTCGCTGTTGCCAGAAGTCTGTCTTGTTTTGATTTGCTCTTGGCTGTCTTGCAAGTGTCCTTCAGTACTTTGATCTGCAGGACTTCCTTTCTGTGACCCCTTTCAGGCACTCCATTAGCACTAGCTTGATATGTGTCCTGTGTTGATATGTTTCTGAAAGGTTTCTCTTTTTAACCTCACAGGGTAAGGAAGGCTGTGTTTCCGTCTGACTCCAACTGAACTGGAGAGTGCTGCAGTGTTGTGATGATGGCTGTGGGTACCAACAATTGCAAATGCATTTCTTCTGCCTGTGTGTCAACGTGGCTATGGAGCAGCAGCCAGAGGTATGTACACACTGAAGGTAGTTGTAATAGGATGTGGAGTACAATGTGGTGGTATGTGTGTGTCTAAACTGTCATAGCTGATAGTCTGTGGTAACTTTATAAACAGAGAATTCAGTATAATCTGAGAGGAGTTTGAGAGGCAGTATTAAGGCAGATAATCTGCCTGAAGAATTGAATTCACGCATAATTCAGTGAAATTATATTGAGATTTGTGCAAACTCTCTTCCCACCTTTGGCCTCAGTAAGCTCTTTGAATCACAGCTAAGTCAGCTGTGATGCTAGAAAGTGCCCCTTGAGTTTCTACAATTGGGCACAGTGTGTGTGTGTACTACACTATTTGTAGAAAAGATGTATTTTGTCTTTTTGAGGTGGCTTTGATGTATGCTGTTGTCACTGATGTAGTCTCAAGAGGGACTGTGTTGGTGGTTGCATATGTTGTAAAGGAGGAAGGGCATACAGGTTTCTTCAGTTTTGCTCCCCGAGAGGATATTATGCTTGTTTGGGTTGTTCACACAAGGAGAAGAAAGCATTTTGTAGGGAGACATTGCTTGTGAAATCTCTTTTTTTTTTTTTTCCCTCTTTTTTCTCCTTCTCTTAAATAAAAATTCTCCTAAGGAACCTGATTTCCTTGGAAAGTTGTGAAGAAACAAGTCCATCATAGAGAGTTCTCTTTCTAAACTAAAATAAAGGAAAAGAAAATAAAAAAATTGTCAGTGCCTCAAGTAAGTTCAGACAAGACCCAATAGCAGTAGTTTATCCATTTGTTTATTGTGGAATCAGTGAGTGGCTGCTCTCAACTGTGGGTTGGTTGTTTCCAAGGCCATAGTAATACCTTAAGCCAGAGGATTTGTGCTCCTTTGATGGTGTAACTGTTGACTTCTTAGCTGTTCATTTTTAGCAACAGAGATTTTTGTCACTAAAATATCTTTGTGAAAAAAACCCCACCACCACAAACAACTTTCCAGCACCCATTACATGCTGTGCACAATTCTCATTCAGCATTTTTGCTGACATTTCCCATAACCTGCAAACATATTTTCTGGGTAGGTTGTTTCTGTGACCCCAAGGATAAGTTTTGCTTGCACTAAAACGCCATACCTTTTAATTAAAAGGATACAAATACTGGAATAAAATAGCATTCTATGTCATGCTAAGTCCTTGAACAACTTGGGAACTCTTATTGAAGGCTTCAGGATGTTTTTAAAAATACTAAATAAGTCAAAAAGAAATAGGAAGCAAATGGAAAGCCAAAGACTATGGCCGTATTATTCTTAGATACTGATGTCGAGAGGCATCTCTGTAGTTTGTCCGCTAACAGACTTTCTCTAAATGTGAAAGTGCATGTCATCTATTCAGTGTAGTAGCAATGACTGCCTATTGAGAACAGCACTGAAATACTGTATCTCCTTTTGCTGTGAATGAGTGATTGCCGTAAAATCTGGTCGCAAAAGAAACCCTCTAAGATTTGGTTTGAAGCTTTAGAAGGCCAGCATTCTTTATTACAGCACTGCGTGCATGGGGATGGTTCCTGCTGACGTGCACACCTGACAGGATTCTCCATGCTATATTTATACACAAAATTGCTAGAGTTAGTAACTTATTGAATCTGTCCCCTTTACAATAATTGGTTAGTAATTTACATATAATTGTAATATTGCTGATTCCAAACTTCTACTGCAAATGCTTTAAGGGCCTGATCTGCCCTGGGCCAGGATCTTTTTCACCTATGGGCATGAATTTTAATATTATAATGATAGCAGCGCAGCTAAGGATGTACAAGCCTTAAGTTCCCCTGCCAAGTTGGCAGTGTACAATTGATTAGTTGTCCTCAAGGCCTAGTCTTTCCGGGATGTTCCTGCTAAAAGACAATAAATGTCAGCTCTGCTGATTAAGAGAGTTATATTTATAATTCTAGTGAGGTTTTAGAGTCAGTCCTCAACAGGGACCTGAATTGTTTTACGTCTCTGATGTCATGTTTGTCGCTGTTCTTTAACTGTGGGGAAAAAAGAAATACATCAATTCAATTGAATGAATCTAGGAGTGGTTTAAGTTGATAGCTTCAAGGATGGCCATCTTGTCTTATTCAGTTTCTGGCCACACTATCTTCTTGTTTGTCTATGGAGTTGCAAAATTGTTTTACAGAGTAGAAACCTGGCTCATTAGGATGACCATATAAGGCATACTGGAATGGTTTTCTTATCGTGTATTGTTACAGGCCTTAGCTTACAAGCATCAGCTGCTAGCTTACAGGTATTGGGGGGGGAGCTTTTTGTTCTTAGGGCAGTTATTTATATAGAGAATAGAGCTGTTGAAATTATTTTATGAATATGAATTAAGAAAGCATTTTTATCTAACGTACCATTTGTCAAATGGTCCCAGCTTCTGTAAATCCTCTTGTAACACTGTGGTCACTGCTGAATAGATCTTTTAACAGGTGACTTTTAGACTGCTGTTTGTGCAGGAACTTGTTTTTTTCATTAGGTATTATTGGTCAGTTTAGTAGTATAGGATTGGACTTCTGAACGTGATTACAAGTTTTCAGTGCCTTGGTATTTGAAACTTTTCCAGTCATGTGGTTGTATGCTTGCCTGTCTTCCTCCACCCCAAAACCCCCATTCCACATACCTAGGTAGTTCTGCTAGATGAATATAATCATTTTGATGAAAAGTAATAAAAGTCTGTTTGACAAAAGCCCAGAAATTTATTTTGCAGTGTCGTAGTTTGAAACTATGGCTGGATATATGTGGCATCATTTAATCTGAATTCATGGAACGTCTTCATTTTATGTCATATCTCAGACTTGGTTCACATCGTGCTAGAAATATTTGTGCATTACTTGAAAGCTCTATAAAATTCATGGAGTGTTCATGTATCACAAATGATATGATCCAGCATGTGCCTGTCATACTTTAGTCTATTAAATGAAAATTAAGAATACACTGATCTTTAAAGGAGATCTGGATATTGCTTTTCTGCTACTTTTCATTGAAGCAACACTACGTGACTGCTGAGGAGGGCAATTTTGTAGTTGACAGGGGGAAGGTGAGGTTCTAGAAGCTGGTTATCTCTATGGTAGTTTGGTAGCTTCATATGCTAGCAGGCTAAATTGTTTTGCAAGTCATGTGGGGCCTGTGAGCTGTAAATAAAGAAATCTTTGTCTAGACTATCTCTGATATTTGTTCATCTAAGATGCTTTTGATTCTACTATGTAAAGGGATTCTATCCTCTCCATAAATACAATTTTCCAATGCTTCACTGTTCTTGTGAGGCAAAACATTTTTATTTCTTAAAATTTTTTTTTTCTCCTTCAGTAAATCACAGCACTTGTTACCTGTCTGGTGTCAGCTAATTCTAAAGCAGTTGTCACTAGTCTGGTCAGCAGGCTTTGAGAATCCAAGTTTCCTTCCTTCAGCCGAGGGAGTGTGTGCATATGCTGACACAGCTGTTTCTAGCTGCCCTGGGGAAGGCTGCAAGGCCATTTGGCAGTGACCAGGTCCTCAGCTCAGAATGTGAGGCAGTTGTCATTGCTGTAGGGTCATTTGGTAAAACAGAACTGTGAGAGAACAAGGTAAAGGATTTAGAAGGCTTTGATGGGATAGCTGCAGTGGGATTGTTTGGCTTGCAGTTAAGGAAGTTGTAGAAAAGCTGACAGGCTTAACGGTTTACTCTTTGTCCAGGGATTTAGTGGATACCTGTTTCCTAAAACAGATGTGTGTGTGTGAAGTAATTTGAGAGTGGCTGATACCTACAGCATGTTGGATTTTAAAAGCAAACCACTGCATGTTCTGGGTATCGCGGGCAGGAGTACCAGGAGAGTAATGACTATGGCTTCAGCATAACAATCATTTGTTCGAGATCTGGCTATTTAAGTTCTACTGAGGAAAATGACTGAATGTTAAATTGCATAAATCCAGTGAGTGAGAAAATTGAGTATCTCTGAAATGGCTGCCTATTTTGTCAATTACAGAGATGCTACCCGAGGTTAAATATGCTTTAACAGACAATCATTCTTTTACTATGGTATTTTAACTAGTTGAGTTACTGTTTTCTTGATTATGGCAGCTGGCAGAAATGTCATCATCATAAATAGTTGCAGGATATGGAGACCCTTATATTTGTCACTCAATAAGAATTTAATGTATAAAATTAAAGTTGTTGTGCTTCAATTTTGACTGTAGTTCAGTTTTTTTTCCCTGCTTAGACCAAAGTCTCAGGTAGATTTGACAATGAAGTAGATCTTTCCTGTGAAATCTGAAGAGTAGTTTGGTAATGGCATGGTTCAGAGCCCTCTTAATTTATTTATAGCTTTGTACTAAAAAGCAGAAAAATAGAGAGAAGTTGTATTTATGAGGCCCTGCTTTGAGTTCCAGGGCATATTGCACTGAGTGGGTAGTATAATGTACTATGCAAAAATAACTGTATGTGTCTGAGATTACTTTGGTTGTCCAAAATGAAGCTACATGCCTCTATTTAGACAGCTGAATCTGTTTTCAGTGTCTGAAGTCAGGAAAGCTGCTTGGTAGGTGGTAGGATTGCTAATTTGAGTGTTCTAGAATGAGCTATTATATATAAAGAGGGAGCAGTAGTCGGTAGACACTAAAATAAGCTAGATAGTCTTAAATCCATTTCCCATGGCAATATTCTTTAAAACTGTGACAAGCAGTGTTAGAAAAAGATTCCCCCATTGCTTGATGAAAACTGTGACTTCTGTATTGAGGAAAAAAAAAAATTATTCTGTTCTCTTCTGCATTGCAAAGACCTCTTAAATACTTGTCATAAACAACAGTAGTTGACACAAACAGTACTGAAACTGCAATTTATGCTATTTTAGAATTGTTTATAAACAAAACCTGTTGATGCAGGCCGGAGCAGTTTGTTTTGGGGGAAGTACGTATTTCCATTCCTTTCCTTTGGTGTGCAAGTGAGCACTGAGTTGTACAGCTGTGAGTTGTACAATTGTTAGTATTATGATGCAATAGCAGTTGACTAACATTTAAGTCAGCATTTTAGAAGTAGGAAGGGGATAGGATCCATCATCATAAAATCATAACTTTTCATTGTTTGCTACGTATTAAATAGATCTAAACACCAACTGCACACTTATATGAGAAGGCTGTGTTTAGTCACCTAGCTGCATTTTGAGTTCTCATTTTTCTTATGTAGGTAGCAAAGCAGAGTTTGCAGATCTAGCCCCACGGAATACAGGTTATTTCTATGTGCCTCATGGGATTGCTAGAATGTTTTTATGAAGCAGGCCTGATTTCAGAGCTTGTCCCTCCACCCCTTTTTTCTTTCATAATGTGACATTATTGCATTTGAGAAAACTGTTTCTGCACGAGGATATGTCAAAAATCCTGTGTAGAGATTTAGTCATCCTCCATCTCTAGGGATTTGTAGATGAATTTCTGTAGAAATGTGTGCCTAATTTCTATGAAATGTCACAACTCACCTGCTTGTGTCCAAGCTTTGTTTAGATCTTCAGAGAGAGAAAAATAGTGTACTTGAGTTCAGTGAAGCTGTATACTTTTCTACCAAGTAAGGATTAAATTTAGGCAGCCTAATATTTGAAATAGCTTTAATATTTTATTTATTTTTAAAAGAAAATTCCTACTGGATATTAGTTCTTGTAATCATTCAGCACTCTGAATGTTCTTCTTTGGCAGGAACTTGCTCTCACATGCATATTAGAAGCTTCAGAGTTGTTCTCACTCATCCTGCCACCTTCCTGGGTTTGTGACAGATGCAATTCTTCCAAAAGACAAGGAGGAGCAAGTTTCATTGCCGAGCCTTGTCTGCTGCACCACAACCAGCTTGCTGGGTTGGTGACAGCACTTTGTCCCCAAAGGTGTGGACTCTTGCCATATCCAGCAGCGCAAATATGAGGGTAATGCCTGTGCTGAATGTTGTGTGGCTACAAGTTGCATGCTCACAAAATGTTTTAATACCATGAGATTTAAACTTAACAGATCTCAAGAAACATGACTTTGGAAACTGCTAGAACAGAAATATAATCTAGTGCATGCATTTTCATTTAACTGAAGGCTGCTGTACACCTGGGTTTTCCTGGATGTGACTGCTTTTTCTACCTTGGGAGATTTTAAAGGTGCCATAGTTTTGCTTAGAGTTTTGAGATATCTGGGGCCCTAACAGGTTCCAAGGTTCCACGCTTCCAGCATATGCACAGTGGTAATGTTGGGATTTTCAAACCAGTAGCCGTCCTCGAGCACTACTGAGTTTGATCTGCTGTGGTTGCTGTGCTGATAGCTATGTGCAGGAGGCCAGATGCAGGTTTCCTATAAATGTACCTTACTTAAGATCTGTTCAAGGCAGAAGGCCTGTCAGATTTGGGAGCGGGAATTTACTGCAGACTGCAAAAGCAGAGTAATCGACACTCTACGTCTAAGCACTTGCTCTCCATAGACCACTGCAAGTTTGGAAGCCTGTGACCTTTCCTTGATTTTTCTAACCGAAGCAGTTACCTTTGCTTGGCCTCTAGCCATTCCTATTCTATTTTGTTAGAAATGTATCTTTTAAATGCTGATTATTTTTTCAGCATTTCTTGTGATCACCTTTGTTGTGCTTTCTTAATTCTATGCAGTGTAATCATATATTAAAAATGCAAGTGGTGTTTTCAATTTGGTAACATAGAAAAGTGGCTAAAAGGGTGGAAGAGTTGGCTTTTTAGGGTCGCTGCTTGAATGGGTTTTGTTGTCTGATCAAATGTAGTTTTATGTGTGTGACTCAAAGCTTCTTAATATGGTCTAATGTTCCAGAACTAGGTCTTAAAGCTTAATATCCTTGGTGTTTCTAATACGGC
Organism: Ceryle rudis; assembly: GCA_033439905.1. NCBI lineage: Eukaryota > Metazoa > Chordata > Aves > Coraciiformes > Cerylidae > Ceryle > Ceryle rudis. The sequence goes on from JAAGNO010027886.1 coordinate 31,551, forward strand.
TGAAACATCTGTTAAAGGGTCATAACAACCTTTTAGTGCAGTGTTTTATTATGGAAATAGAACTGTCTTTCAGGGAGAATTAATAGTGTTATCTCTGGAATACAAGTATTTATGTTCTCGATTTAGATCCTCTTTTTACATAGTCTGGTCTCTACTTTTCCATCATGGGTCTTTAAACTGTTAATTACATTGACCTTTTGCTGGGCAGATGGCTAAGTGGATTGCAGCAATTGCAAACCTTTCTGTACTGCTGCGTGGTGTTTTCATTGTTCATAAAGCCATCAGATTATATGGTGCTTTTTTCAAGGCAGTCCACATTCAGTCATTTCAGCAGAGCACTGTTACCTTACCATTCCTATGAAAATATTATTAAATCTTGAAGTGCTACTAATCTAGTTAGAAATGCCTGTCTGTGTGTCAGTTACTCATCATTTGTAGCATCCTTACAAGTGCTTTTGTCGCTGAGTGGTTTGTTACTTTCATGTGACAGAGAAAATGGCTGTCCTTTTAACTAAGGACAGTCACTGTCAGTCCTTGTGTATAAGCTAAGCTCATGAATAAGAACCTCATGCTTCTATTTCATATCCTCCTCAATTAATATTGCCATTGAGAGCTGTCATTGTTTCAAGGGATTGTCCACCTTTCACCTGCTTTAGAAGTTTTACTGTGCACTGGCCTACTGAGCACTTATCTTCGTCCTGAACTTATTTTGCTCAGGTATGAGTTTAAAGTATTTCAGAGTTTCAGGACACTTCTCAAAGGATTTGTTTGCTACAAATCCTGGTAAGAGGTGTGTCTGATAGATTTCTTTTTATGAAAGAGTTTTGAAGTCTGGGCTTGCAACTAATTACTGTGAGGGCACAGGATGCAGTGGAACAGCTCAAACCTTTCATTTTTACCATGAAGTTATTCCTTCTGTAATGAATTAATTAAAATCAATTGGGAGACAAATTCATTGCTGTAAAAAAACCCAAAAACATTTAAAATTTCATTTTGGAATCTAAACAAAATTGAAATCTGTTTCTTTGAAAGAATGTAATTTCTAGAATTACTTGGGTAGGAATAATAAAAAGATGTATGATCAGTTTATAGTTGCCAGGGACTAAGATCGGTTTGCACTCTGTTGTAGCAGATGGAGGCTTTGACTTTGGATGTTTTTAACCTTGAGTATCATTGCTATCTGAGGTGGGGAAGCTTTCTTCAATTGTGGCGTAATGCCTGCAGGACTCAGACATGCAGAAGGTACAAAATTCTGCAAGCTGTGCCAAAGTGTCTGCTGATAGCTCTGCTGGGATGTCCTGCAGCTATAAAGTGGAAGAGGAACCTCCTGGCCTCAGCTGTGGCACACAGAGCAGACAGCACAGCAGGACTGTATTGTGTTCAGCAGCAGTGAAGCGATACAGCCTTTGTCCCTACCTGTAGACCAAGGCTGCTCTATAACTGTGCTGGAAGTGGTCGTGTACTCCTTGTACCTACCAGAATACAGCTTTAGAGTGACGGCCTTGACCAAGCTCACAATCTAATGATGTCTCAGAGGCTGTAGACTCCTTAAGAAGAGATTTCCATATACCACCCACAGCTTTACATATACACAATGCCTGAACTCATGTGTTGTATCTGGACATCCTGAGGTCCCAGTGTGGGTGTCAGACAGACCAAGGAAGGGCAGTGCTTCACTTGCTAAAAATCAATGTGTTGTACTGGTGGATATGTAGGGGTTGTGGTACTTTGTATTTTGAACTTTATAGTTCAGCAAGCTGATTCAAGAAGTGTCAGTGATCTGTCTTCCTTGGGAAGTGTGGTATGGAGTGAAGAACTTGGTGTCCGTCTCCTTGTCATGATCTAGGCTCCAGAGTCAACACCTCTAGCATTTGGAGAAGGCTAGGTTGTCCCTAGACCCTGTGATTCCCATTTGGCTTGGTTCTTCCTTGGTATTATTTTCCTTTTGTCATTTTGGATAGTACTGTGTCTAATTCCTTCAGAGACACGTTCATTTAGATGTGCAGACAAACTGTTCTCTTCAGCATCTACTTCTTGAGTAAATAGTATTCGTTAACAATTTCTGTAGCCAGGGCAGTTTTCAGGGTGTGACACACTTGTTGCAGTGGTCTCATCCAGTGGTGCTCTGCTAATACAGTGCATAAACCCAGCTCAACCCTGCAGTTTCAACAAGAACGATGCTTGGGAGCTATAGAAATAAAGCCTCTGAGACTTGTCTATGCTATTCTCTCTCTATATGGATAGCTTTACAACAATATTTTCTACAGGCAACAGTTGCTTATATTTAAAGTTGAGTGTACTGTCTATGTTGAAGTTAACTGGATGCAACTATAGAATTGGATTATACCAACCTTGCCCAACACTGTCTGAAGATGATGCTGCATAAGCAGTGATACAGTAAGTGCTAAGTTTTCTAAGCTTGATGATGAACAAAAAAAATCTTCTTGTTACAATAAACTGGTACCTTTTTTCAGAAAATGTCATCCTTGTTGGCTATTAAGTTAAACTGGAGTTGAAAGGAAGCCATTAAGTTTGTGTTCCCAACTTCCCATCGAGTTTCTTTTAATAAAAGGAAATCAACAGCACAGGTGATAATATTCATAGGAATTATTTACTGTGAACACATAGGTAACTCATTGGGAATCAAAGGCGGGGGAATAAATCTAAGTCACAATAGTTGTCTTAGAGCAGCAAAAGAAAAGGGGAGGGAAAGGAAGCTCATGTGGAGACAATTGAAGCTGAAACATTTCTTGTGCTTTTAAGAAGAGCTGCAGAAAGCAAATTGTATGAAAAGAACAAAGGGGGAAATGTCATGTGTCAGCCCTCCCCACTTTCTTCTTGGCTGCATGCCCAGTCTCTAAACTCATATTGAGCTTTGCCATAGCAACAATATCAGTGAAGTGTTTTCCAGTCCAGGGTGTACCTCTTGCTGCAGGTTTAGGGTGTAGCTCTTGAAACTCCCTCTGTAATCTTACACTTTGCTAAACATGAGTGTTTGGAATAAGTGGGTGTCCAGAAAGGTTTTAAAAAAAAAAAAAAAAAAAAAAAAAAAAAAAAAAAAAAAAAAATTTTTTTTAAAAATTTACATATTTAAAAACCTCCAAAGAAGGGCAGTTTTTTTTTGATGTTGGAGATAAAAACTTTTTTAAAATTTGTAA
>JAAGNO010027887.1:5519-22997 GCA_033439905.1 Ceryle rudis
TTTCTTTCTTTCTTTCTTTCTTTCTTTCTTTCTTTCTTTCTCTTTTATTAACATTGAGTCAAAGTCTCTTTGTTTACTTATGAGAAAGCCATTTAAGTCTGTAGATAAATACTGAGCTAAGTAACATGAGCAGAAACAGCTTTTATTGATTTGTTCCCTTCTTGTCCTCTGTTTTTGCCAGGCCATCCACAGTTAGCTAGAGACAAGACACTGAGCTGATCTGAGACGATAATTCTTAGGAACTACATATGTTACATATGAGCTTCACCAGCTTGAATAATTGGAATGCCTGGGGGCCCAGATGCAGTGGGTGTACAACACGATCAGAACCAGATCCACAGGGGAGCCTTGGGCACTATAATGTTCAGTCAAATCAGTCCTTCATCATTCATCACAAAAAGTGGAACAATTGCAATGAAACATGTTGCAAGTTACCTCTGTTTTCAATCTTTTCTTCCTTTTCCCCACCATTTTTAGATCATCATTCAGGGCGGTGAGCGATAGAAGGGTGAATACCTGAAAGTAGAGAACTAATTGAATGGAAGTTTCCCTCAGCATGGATTAATATCTTAATCACTGGGTAGAAATGCTGTGAATACCAGCTGGTTTTTGAAGAAAGGCAGCAGTCTCCCACCTTTTGAAATTTGATCATCTAAGTATGCTCTGGGCTTCCTTTCTGGACCAAAGTGGCATGAAAGATGGAGGGACGACTGTTTTGTGAAGCTCAAAAATGAGCTCAGCTTGTCACTGTGTGACACAATAAGCATTTGCAGTACCAGAATAGAGACTTCCAGTGCTTGGGAAACTTCAGAATGAAAACTGAGATGCTGACAGTTTAGGTGGTTTCAAGGCTAGGTAACTGCCAGAGAGGCATTTTTGAGACAGCAGTTTTGGACCCCTATGTCTGAAGACGGAACTAGAGACGAGTTACAACTTTGTGTGAATTTAAGGTTGAGGAATTTCCAGGAGGACCAAAGCATCTTGTAGGAACTTGGTTTGAAATGCCTAACTTTTCAGACGCTACCCTTGCAGGAGACATAGTACTGATGTGAGTCAGGTGAAGGATTCACTGATGTTACGCATGCTGCACAAATGGTCAGAGCTGGTGTTGAAACATGTAAAGGACTGGATTCTAAGTTGTTCCTTCATCGAGTACTTTTGGTATAAATGTTTCTTTCAACGCTAAGACTGTTGTTCACAACATCATCAAAATCACATTAGGAAAAGCCCTTCTTCTGTATCTTTCACCATTTTACAATGGTGACAAACTTTTTTGAAAGAAAATGTTTTGGAAGAAAATGTTTATTCTTCAGGTATTATTTGGTGTTTACTCAACTTTGTCCCATAACTCATGAGACTGATGATCACACTGCAGGTGGCACTGTTAGAGAAAAGTCAGTAATCTCTGGGGCTTCCCCCCTGACAAGTACTTTTGAAGTCTGCAATGTGTCCCTTGAAGTTTAATGCTCTGTATTTTCATACAGAGGAATTGACAGAAGGGAATAGGTGTTAAGGAGCCTATCATAAAGGGGAATATTTGTTAAGGTGAAGAACTGTAACAAGAATAATCTTTATACAAATAAAATAACCATGTTTGGGTGACTATTCAAATACTAAAACTTCTGTAAGTTTCAGTATCACTGGAAATCTGCACCTGCAGCAACATATTTCTGTGGCTAAGAATAAAAAACATCAGAAGGAATATCGCTCCTCTCAAAACAGTCAAACTTTATTCCTATCTGTAATTACTATTCTCCATGGCCAGAGAAAGTCTTAGCTTGAAATGGCCGGCCACAGCAAGTGTACAAGAGGTGACATCTGCTACAAGCTCCCTTTGCTTTCACAGCAGCTTCTGCCTTGTGGTGCATGATTTGATTTAGGGGGTCAGCTCCAGAAGAGCACAAATTACAATTAAAAATCAAGGAAACCATTCACAACTTTGAAGTTAAGTGCATGTTACTGCGCCGTGCTGGGATGAAGTGTTAGTGCAGAGAAGGAGAGAAAATCTAAAATGGTCAAAGTGGGGAAGAAGGCATTTCTCTGTTAACTGAAGAGGAGGAGCTCGTTGACACCTGCAGTGAAGTGGACCCAGCAAATCCATGATGTAAAGAACAATACTTCTGCTTCCTTCCCTCCACCCCGAGGATGGTGACTGGGGACCCCTGCAGCAGAAGGAAGCCCTGCTGGTAAGGAGCTGTCAGACCTTTGCCTGCTGCGGGTCACCAGGGCTAAGTTGGACTTGGGGAGCATAAGAGCAGCTGCAGCAGCACAGAGTATTTGCATAGTGTTACCCAGACCTGTCAGAATGGCTTCCAGCTTGTTCCTGTGAGCTCAGACAGCTTCTTATCGCTCAAACGGATGGTAAAACTTTTCAAAGTAGAGCCTGTGTCCACAAAACTGACTGGCTAGATCTGAATGTACCCTTGGAAAACATCCTTTGTGTGCACTGGCCCTTGTGTTTTGCTCAAAAAATGAGTCAGGAAGATAAAGCTTTGAAGAGAAGTCTTTTACCTTTCAGTAACCTGGTGTTTTTTTTGTTTTTTTTCCTTTTCCTCCCTTTTTTTTTTTGTTGTTGTTGTTGTTGTTGTTGTTGTTTGTTTTTTGTTTTTTTCCTCCACTCCTTTACCTGCAGGTATGAAAGGATGGAAGGACTCAAAGCGGAGCTGCCAGGCTGAGTCTGGATTTGCTGGGTGAGAGCTCACCCTGGTGGCCTGTAGGGAGCTTGTCCTTTCAAGAGATCACCTCTGATGGGTCCTGCTACTTTTCAGAAATATTTTTAAATCGTATTCCCCTTTTTGCATTGCCTTTATATATTCACCCCCATAAAGGGACTTTAAGACTGGAAAGAGCCATTTCTTAAATATTTAAGCTATTATTTGCACATATGTATGTGTGTTTCTGTATTTAAAATAAGTATTAGGCTAATTTTATTTATCTATTTTTGTGGCTGTGCAAACTGCCACCTTCTTACAAGCATATCATGACTTCTGCCTTCTTGTGTCCCAGAAAGAGGCTCTTTGCAGTACTGCCAGAGCATAGACAACCTTTCAGCAAAAAGTGTCCTTATTCCTCCATTCTTACTTTTACATTTACTTACATAGTAAGTAAACTGCAGTAGCTGTGAACTCTAGACCTGTTGACTGTACTGAAACGAGTGCCAGGATCTCAGTGAATAGCTGGAGGTATAAGTGATTTGTTAGCTCTGGTTTTGATTTTTCCCCTGCTTTGGTAGGGGGATTGGACTCGAGGATCTCTAGAGGTCCCTTCCAACCCCTACCATTCTATGATTCTATGTTAGGTCAAACCTAACATACCTGAAAAATAGGTAGTAGAAGAATGTTGATTAGAAAGAAGAAACCTTTAGCTTTCTCAGGTTGAGGTAAGATATTTTATTTTGTAATGAATTCCAGGTTTATATCCATGTAAAACTTGTGTACCACTTGTATGTCCAATGTATAAAAAACCAAACAGAAGAGCCTTACACTGGGACTGTGAAATATATTTTAAGGATGAGACCATAATTTTTTCCTTAGTAGACTTTAGATGGTGGTAGTTCATCTTGACCAGGTGGATCAGAATCTAGCCAGGAAGTCACCTTGGCCAAGCCAGGTGCACCTCTTGAATAAGCCATATAAAGATTGAGCCACAGGCCTGAGCTTAAATTCAGCTTGGGAGCCAAGGGTGTGAAATAGGTGGGTGGAGGCTTCTCACAGCTGTTCTCCCAGGACCCTGGTCCAGGTTGCACAGCTATGTCATATCAGAGCATAGCTTGAACACTGGCAGCTGAAATCTGGTGAATGGATGATGACAATATCAAAGGTTTTGTAGAGAAGACAGGTTGCAGACCGCTCCAGGTAGTTAGAGCTTCTTAGTGTACCTAGGGTTTGGCTTTGAAATGCTGATTCCTGCTTTGAGTTAAGGGTTAGTGAGATACTCTGGCTTTTAGATGTTCTGATTGTGCAGACAAGTATGAAACCTCTCTCTTTGTACTGATACTGTGGTGTGAATTCAGAAACTCCAGCGACCCCTTGTGCTTTCCTCACTGTAAAAGTACCAGGTAGTCATGGGCAACTTGGTAAGTGAGCTGTGAAGTATTGATCAGGGCAAAGCTTTTTTTTTCTCTAATGTATGTTATTCTTCTGCACGGGACTTGTTTTTATGATTCTGGAGTGAACTAGTCACAAAATTCCTTTTCAGGTATTTTCTATGATGTTAGGCCATCCTTTCTGCATGCAAAGTGAAACAGCTTCAACAGGGGTAGGGGAGAACATCTATTGTTTGCATACTCCGAATTATATGCCCAGCTATTTTTCTGATGAGCAGTCTGTCATTTCTCAGTCGTTTTAAGTGTTAACTCATTTGTCTCTCTGTTCCATCTCTTGGTGGATTAGTGCCTGTTTCATCCATAGCTAACTCACCATCCTCAGCTACTCAGAGATTTTTTCAGCCTTTGTGAAAAGCGTGTGTTTCATTTAGTGCCAGGGCTGTTGAAAATTGTTTCCTCGCTGCAGATCTAATCCAGAATTGTCTATTTTATGAATATTGTGTGAAGTAGGATGGAATATTTAATAGGTGTATCTCCTAAGATAAGTGATGTTGGTAGGATGAGAGTATCCTAACTAGGTGATGAGTTGGCTGTGCAAACCTAGCTATAGGACACAGTGCTGCTTAGACTATAGCTGTGGAATCATGGAATCATTTGGGTTGGAAAAGACCTTTCAGATCATTGAGCCCAACCATTCCCTCAGCACTGCCAGGGCACCACTAAACCACGTCCCTCAGCACCACACCTCCATGGCTTTGAAACCCCTCCAGGGATAGCTGTGTTGAATAAAAGTTGTAAAAAAAAAAAAGGTTTATGAGGAGTTTGTTTTTGTAAGCTATCTTCAGTTCTATCTGAGAGGTAGCAAGTCAGCATGTGGATGTGATTCTCAATGCTTCTGAAAGAAAAATGATTTTTAGAGCGTATAAGAAGTACTATGATGGATGGAAAAACTGGGCATTTTTTTTTTCTTTGAGTCACAGATAATTGTCAGCAATCTGACACTGATGGATACTGCAATAAAACCATTATACCTTTATATTTTTTATCTAGAGATAAGATCTGAATTTGGAAGGTTGAATATAAGGAAGTAGTTTTGAGAACTTTATATAATAATGATCCCCTCCCTGCTTTTATTCTGCTTGTATCCAAGAGGTAACAGGCTGTGAAAGCACCTGTAGGAATGATTATGTAACAAAAGCAGACAGTAATAAAATTTAGGGTAGAAAATTAGACTTTGGATCTGACAGAATGTTGTGCAAGATAAAATGCTGTTATGCCTGAGTTAGACTCATGAAAGCTATGGGGGAGAGAGGGGGGAGGAGTGAATCTTCTGCATTCTCCCCATAGAGAGAATGCAATCAAGAGACATGCTGAAATCTGTTGTGATAGTTTTGTACCAAATAATTCAGAAATTCTTCAGCTACAAGACCTAGACACTTTTAAAGAAGAAAAGGCTTCTTGCTGTGAGTTTTTATTAATAGCAACGCTAAATATACCATTGTTTTGAAGAAGCAGCAGAATGCAGTGGATGATGCATTGAAATTATCAATCTTATGAAAAGAACTGATTAATGATGTGATAATGAGCTGTATTAGATTTTTAGTGTACATCTTGGAGTAGAATTTCAAAGAGACCCATTATCTGATTTTGGATCTGTCAATGGGCATCTGGATTTTCAAAAGATATCACTGCTCAACAGGACATGAGAGGCAAATCTTAAACCAGACTTCAATCTGCGCCCAGCAATTCCTTATTATTGTTGTTGTTATTAAATGAAAGCTGCTAAGCATTTAATAATTCTGGAAACACTGCCTATAGTAGTTAACTCCTGGCTCGTTCCCATGGATGTGGCGACTAAAGTCTTGTGAATATCGCATGTGCACGGTCAAGCTTCTAAGGACAAATTTCATCATTTTGTCACTCAGAATTGTATGTTACGCTGCAACAACAGGGACCTGTCATAGTTTAATGTGCTATTCTGTAAGTGTTATCATGCTGATACTGACTTTTCTTGAATTTTAAAATGCACAAGAAATTTTATATCTCTTCCAGTTTTTGTAAGATCGATCTAGGGAAGACATGAAGACCTCTTCAGTTATTTGCCAGAAGAGGATTTCCATGAGAAATTGTTGCATTGTACACTAGAAACAAAGGGTAGACTAGAAAGTAAGGTCCTCACCTCAGGTAAGGTGAGTTATCATTGCTTTAAAGAGTAATGATATTTCCTGGAAAGCTCATAAAAAAAGGTTTGTAGTCTTGAATTCATGCAAGATAAACAGTGTGAGCTTGTCAGATGGGATGGTGATACACTGGATGGCTGTAATGCCTTATTTCTTCTGTGTACGGTTCTTATCAGTAAGAAGTTTCTAGAATAAATAGGCTGATTGGATTTATGGTGCTCTTACTCCATGCTAATTACAGTATATGACTCACCTTGTCATGTTTGGTCAACAGATGTATTTGGACATCATACTGTTTTCCAAGCCCATGTCCTCCCTGACTGCAGAATGATCTGCCAGTGACTGCCATCGCTGATGGTATTTCTACTGTGCTTCTGTGAGACCTGGCATTAACCCAGCGATTGTGCAATAAGTTCTACAGCATGTGCTTTAGTTTTCTAGGATACTGAGATTTCTTGGCTGGGCATCTGCTGCTTAATATATCTGAAAACAGAGGACAAAGGCAAACACGTATTTAATTTCATAGTAGAAAATGCAGAGAATATGAAGAATACTCTAAATGAACCATCTATTTACTCTTTGTGAAATGAAGCAGTCTGAGCTCTTCTTCCAATAAAAGTGATTATAGGGTTCAGAAATTACTTACATTGCAGATTGAAGCTGTACCAATTTTATCTGGGAGATCACTGCAATTGCATCAATGAAGTGGCTGCAAATCCATGTTGCTTAGTAACATTACGGACAAAATGATGAGGAAGCAGTCATATTTTTTAACATATATATATACCTTCACTGCCTTCTCTCTTTGGAAGTCACTCACTACTTGCGTATTGTTATTTTAGCATTATGCTCTGGTGAGGGACAGTTCCTGCATCCTCTGTTCCTTGGATCTCAGCCTGTGAAGACTAATCAAAGTGAGTAACTTTGTGCAAGGAGTAGTTAAAGCTTCAAGGAAACTAAGTCAAGTGCATCCATAAATCTTCACAGGTTCCAGATGCAGTGTAGTTATGCTGAAGCGGGTTACAAGTGAGGTATAACGGCAGTGTGATGTAACATAATGGATTCTGTGGAGAGGGTACACAGGCTTGCCTTGTAAAAGGGAGAGCAGGGGGAGACTGCTAATAATCCCATTTAAGAGACATTAGGAATATGATGCTTATATCTTCACCTTCACTCACTTAATATTTATGTTCAAGTATTCTTATGATTGTGGTTGGTAACATTATCAAAATAACTGTTTATTGGCAGAAAATTAGAACAGAAATGAACTAGAGTTTGATTGCATGCACATACTCTCAAATCTAGGCCCAAAAGAGGAGGGAAATGCACATACTCTCAAATCTAGGCCCAAAAGAGGAGGGAAATATGTCTTTCTGCCAGTGAATACTAACATCCTTGTTTTGTTAAGATTTAGTGGTGTAAAATCTTATGAGGATGGAATTTTTGAAAGACTACAGGAGACAGTTAATATCTCCAGAGTGAAAAGAAGTTAGTGTGCTGAAAGGATGGGATTCTGATTTTTAGGGGGAGGATAAATTTAAATATTCACATGTAACCAACTGTTCTCTGGAAAATATAGGCTAAATGAAAGATATATATGCTACATTTCAGAAAATATTACTTCTTAATTGATTGGCTAACTCTTAGGCGATATTCTCATGCATGTGGAGGGTCAGATCTGTTTAATTCTTTGAAGATCTTCACAAGATGCAGAACAGACATGTCTCTCTTGAGTTTGGTTGTCTTCAGTGAGTGAGTGTCATACTTAGAGCTAAAATAGTATCTGTAGATCTGAAGGTGTATCCCAAGACTTGCATATTTTGATAGTGAGGTCATAACTGTAATGCAACCTCTGAGTATTGACAAAGAGGGTTTTGGTTTGTTGTGTGTGGTGGTGTGTGGTTTTGTTTGTTTATTTGTTTGTTTGTTTTTTTTTTTTCCCCTCTGAAATTGGTACAGGCATATTTTTTTCATTTGTGGCAACATAAATCCACTGATTTTTTTAAACGAATGTAACTAAAATAGAGAGTTCTATCTTAGGCCTCATTTTAAAAGCAATATGTGTTGACACCGCTATTATTATTTACTAATTATTTGATTTGGGGCAAAAATGGTAGACCATGTTTAAAAACACCTTACTGTCATATTACTAGATCAAACTTTAAAACAACTATAAAAAGAATACAACAATACCCCAGTACCAGGTACGAAGCACAGAGATAATTTTTTGTCGTTGTTGCTGTCTTCTTTTTTTCTTTTTTTTAAATGCCTCTTTTCCCTAACTCTAGGGAAGGTTGTTTCAGACATAGTCAAATTAGAATAAAGTTAAGACAAATGTTTTCTGTGCAGATGATATTAAAACCAGTTAATTTGATTTGCATAGAACAAAAATGAGGTGTGGATTATAAAGTTCAGAGAAGAGTCAGCAGTATGATGAGTGCCTTCTCATTTGCGTTTGTTCTAAGGCTATGAAAGTGTTGTGCAAGTGTAACTAAGCAGAGTGGACACTTTTATTCTGGTACGAGTTCATGTTTTGCTCTAGGACAGAAAAGATATCCTCTTAATATGGGGCAAATAGCAACAAAACATTCTTAAAGTAACATCATAATCTTATGCAGCTTTATTTACAGCATCTGAAAACTGAATGAAGTTACACCAGTGCAATTTTTTTCAAGCAAATGCGGCCTGAGATCTCTTGTATGTTTGTCTAACAGGGTGTAAGTTAAAAATGTGTAAAGTACAATTTATGCTTGCTTTAAAGCCTATTTTTTTTTTCTAATCTGGTAGTGTAAGATGCCATTGGTTTTCCTTGCATATTTATTCCTCTTAATTTTTTGTTATTTAAATCTTGTTTATGCTAATAATATTAAAACATACTTTTCCTGACTAGTTAGCATTACAGTGTCAGACTAGTCACGCTTTTCATGCGAATGGTTCTGTAACTGGATGATAACAAGGATCTTCCAAAGCAGTGGATGCTGGAGAAGGCTGCCAGAAACTGGAGGGTGGGGGGGAACCCCAATACTGATCTATAGTTTTTCAAACTATGTTCCAGAAGCTATATGTTTGATGTCACATGTATGTATTGTTGCTCTTTATATATATATAATCTTCAAAACAGACATACACCTATCAGTGTGCTATTGCTGAACTCGCTAGTTTTACTAAGTATGAATTAACCCAGAGATAGACACGGGTCAGGAGTATTTGTCTGCTACAAACCCAAAGGTTAAACAATGACGTGGGTGGCAGGGTCTGCCACAGCCTTGTGCTCGGTGAACAGATTCTGTTACCAGCATAAAATACAACTCATGTTAGTGGTGCCTTGTGAGGAGAGAAGGATTCACCGTTTGGTCTGGGTGAAGGACTGAGGCTTCCAACTTAATCTGTGATAAAAATATGTTAAAAGGTGCTTAGGTCTGTTTGTTTTGCTTTTTTCCTTCCATTCTTGAAAGGGCAATGGAGATGGATAGGTGGATAGGTGGATAGATGGACAGACTGATCAGTCTTTTCTGATATCAGTTAAAACTTTGGAGATGCACAAAACCAGACAAAGTAATAGGACCGTGTGTTTGGAGACAAGTCCAATAAGTGTGGCATCAGAGAGTAAATTTTACTATTTATTTTGCTCTGAATAAAGTATCTGTTTTAAAGGAAACCTCTATGAAGAGAGGTTGCATTTTTGCAGTACAGGTGTGATCTGTTCAGTTTGAAGCAATACTGTACACTCTTACATTGTCTTGACTTTGAGATTTTTACATTATGACTCTAGCAACAGGAAGCACCAGACAAACTTAATGAAACTGTTTTCAGTTGGTTTTGACTTTGACAAAGTTTCAGTACCTGGGCTTGACAGTTGTTACAACAGTCTTTTTTACTTTGCTTTGAAATTCCAAGTAGAGCTTGTCTAGGAAAAAGTATAAATTGTTAATTAAACTATTCTAGTTTAGAACAGAGACAGGAAAAGGGAGGCTGTGTCCTATGTGCTACAGGTGTCCCTCTGAAGAATCTGTTTGATGCTGGCTGAGTTGCAAGTCTCTGCAGTTTGCGTGTGCTCAACAGGGACTTGGCTAAACCCTCCCTGAGGGTGCCAGTGTGCGAAGCCACAGCGAGCCCGTGGGCTGTGCTATGGCATTCGTACAGAGCTTCTATTCGTATCATGTTTCAGTGTAACTTTATTTGTTCAGTTACGTTTACTCAGGCAGACAAACAGTCCATCAAAAATAATCCTTTTTTTTAGAGCCAAAATTTCCTTTTCCTTGCTTGTGCTCAGGAAAAAGAAGTGGTTTTAGTAATTCAGTGCTTGTGGTGTGGGGCATTTTTTTATTTCTTGTTTGGAGCTTTTTGAGATTTTTCTGGGGTGAAGAATATTTTTTTTTTTTTTTGATTCTATGCAAGTTGTACTTTGCATGGACAGATGAATCATTTAGTTGGAGGTCAAGGACAGCTGTCAGAGCTTTCAAGTCATGTCAAGGATAGTAAAAAGTCAGGGCTATATATAAAGTGCTGAGCAGTAAGTGTCATATAGTTAATTATATAATCATCTCGCCTAAATTTGTAAAGGAAATAATGTTTTACGATATGTTAAGAATTCAAAACTGTATTCAAGTTTCATTAGTCTTTTTAAAGGTTGATAGCTGTTTGCCATTTCCTGGAAGCTCTTAAAGATTATTGTCAGTATTATCTCTGCCTGGCTGGGTGAGTTCCCTGTTCCCCAAGATATGGGGGGAATCCTGCCAGCTTACAGCCTCTTGCTTCTTGCCTGCTCATAAACTCGTTGGAAATAAGACCTTAAGATGAGTGTTCACTGGGCTCTGGTTGGGTACAGTGGGGGAAAACCCCCAGTTCTGCTTAGTTTCATGATCTGATGCAACATGCGGTGCTGGTAATCAAGTTAGTCATGTAAGGTGGTGTTTCTAGTGACGGAGAGCTGAGATAGCAAACGCTCTGACATCATGCCTTTCTGTAGCCCTAAGGTGAGGCACACCTCGGGGAATGAATTTCCAGCTCCTGTGTTTGGAAATCCTTTGTGGTCACTTTTTGGCAGTGAAAGGGCAGTGTCAGCTGGTGTAACTTTGAGGACACTCTGGCCCATGCCTGTTTTTCTGTGCAGTCCAGAAATATTCTTTGCTCTTAGAGCTATTCTAATTCAGATCAGTATAGTCTAGAGATGCCAGAGCTACCTTTCCAGTATTCCTGCCGGGATCAGACACAGTTTCTTGTGACAGCACCAGGTTCTGTATAGGCTGATTTACTCTGGCCTGAAGGAGATATTTTGAATTATTAGCAAGGTGCAGAATAAATCAGCCCATGGGAACTCTGGGTTGTTGCAGCTGGATTAGTTTTCAGATTACTTAGAAGCATTCCATGCACTAGAGACCAGGGCAGCTGATTTATTCCTTTTTCTAGATATGTGGGCCTTGCTTCTTGTGGAATGTCATTTGATCAGGGCTTGTTCCCTGGCATTATTATGTCACAGAGCCAGAAAGATATCTCACCAGCAGCTCCTGATGGAGGAGGAAAAAAAAAATGCCTGTATTAAGTTGTGGCCTGGTGCAAGTGCTGAATTCAATAGTTTGTTGTTGTTTATTGTTGTTTTTGTTTTGTTTTCCTCCTTCTGCTGTGTTTGAGATGAATTATCAGGCAAATACTGAAAGTGAGAATAGAAAGTCCTCTGTCCTAGTGTAAGGCATGAGGAAATCATGTCCTGACTGTTATAGGAGTGACACCTGCATTTTGGGACTGCCCTGGCCAAATCAAGGTTATATCTACACCTTGGCCGGGTGTTCTCTGTGTTTACAATGCAAAATTGAGTTCGATGTAGTTTCATGGGTTTGAACAGAGCCCAGAGCACTTGTCTTCCTTCTGGATAATTTTTATGAGGGTTACACAAACTTTTGCAAGACCTTGTGGGAGTGGTTGAGCACAGTGCCAGGAAGAGATATCTAGGATGTGACCCATCTTCCTTCCAGACAGTTTGGCTATGTCTGTACTGTGTTTCTTTATATTTCCTGTCCACTGTGAATTTAGGTACAGACACAGATGGCTGTGTCTGCTTTGCCAGCATGTTTCTTTTGAGATGTGGTATAAAACAATTCAAGGTTGATTATTTTTCATCTTGCAGGCTCGGACTTCCCTCTGGACCAGATGCTGGTTAAGTGCTCACCTGTCGTGTAATGGGTAGCGTGTGCTGTAATGGATGGCATTAATGGAGAAGAATAATAGGCTTCTAAGTCCTCTGGTAAGTTTGCTCCTAAATGGATATGTAGTGATGGACATGTTTAGAGTTTTGGCAAGTTTTTAGGATGTCTGATGTCATGCCCACTAGAATTTACATGGCAAGGTGCCTGGGTGGTAAAATTGTTCCACTTGGGTTACTAGGAAATCTTGCAACTTGTTTGGATTAAACACTTTCCTTTGGGAGGAGGAGCAGCTGACAAATGCTCACCAGGCAGAACTAAACAGTTGGAATCTTCTCTACTGAGCTTTGCTATGGAAGAGTAGCATTTAAAGTATTTAGCTCTGGTTTATATTGGAGTTTGTGAGGAATAGTACAGAAACTAATGCTTCTGATTTCAGTTGTTTTCTTCTACTCTCATTTTAACCTTATATTAATATACATAGGTAGTGTGTGCTTATATTCTTGCTTTTCCACATTAGATGTGGTAAATTTCCTTCAAATGGTGTTAGTATTACTGCAACAGAAATGAAGGAAGCAAATAAGTGGATCAGAAAAAAAAGTGTTGTTTTTTTTTTTCTCCAAATAGTCAAAATTGCTTTTTTCCAAGTAGTTGCACATACACAAAGTTCCACTTATGTGTTTTTTGGGTTGGTATTGGTATTTAAAAATAAGAAGTTAACGTATGCAAAAATTTTCCATACAGAAACATTTGTTGGAGGGAGGGATACTGGCTGGATAAAGGGACCTGTAACAGGTTATGGTTTCAAAGAGGACAAAGGTCAGTAATGGCCGGAACCTGTTACCAGCATCTGCTAGTTCTTTAGGCCTTTAATGCAATATAATTTTTACAAACATATTTAGGAATATTTATATAAGCAGGCCGTATATTAAAGATGAAGAAAATAACATTCCTCAGAATCTTTTTAAGGCGGTAAGAAAACCTCTTTCACAAGAGACTGTTTCTGTGTTGCTTTTGCCCATTCTCTGCTAGTCCAAGGTCATTCACCTCTGTAATAAATAACTGTCTGATACAATCTGTCAAAAGGCTTTATTGCTTGCAAAGCTGTTCCGTTCGGAACATTGTACCGCAGAAGCTGCAGTAAGACACTGTCAGCCTTCCTAGCGTTACCTTTTAATTACATTCAATGGGACTTTAATGAGTTGTAATACCTGTTAGCCCAATCTTAGGCTTTGTTTGAAGGCTGTACTAGCTGATTAGAAATCCATCCCACAGTCACTTAAGTGCAGCATTGTCTTTATTAGTCAAGTGGTTTCTGAGGTGTTGAGTGCTCTCAGTAATCACAGGCCTGAAAAGGAGCTGACAGGGCTGAGCAGGCTGCGGGCAGATCTGCATGTTTCCCCTGTGTGCATAAAACTATGAAAGCAAAGAAATTAGATAGTGGTGTAATTATAGGTCTAATTTGTCACACATATTGTATAAGAAATACTTAACAGGTTCTCAAAGGTGTTTTGTGTATGCATATATGGGGATCGCATGGCACTTGTGTCCTGACCCTTCAATGGTATTAACAGAGCTGCTGTTTGTGAACTGAGGGTAGTATGTAGTCTCTCTCTGGATTAGTCCTGGGCACAAAGTTCAGCCAAAAGTAAAAAGCATAGATCATAAGCATTCGGTTTATCTTGAAAAAAGTTGTGTATATTACCCACCTCAGACCCTCGTTAATCCCACAGACCCTGAATAGTAAACTGTAGTAGGATGCTAGATATAAATCAGGGTGCATGGTATGTACTTAGCACACCTGCATGCCTTTTTGGTTTTAGGTCCATGCTATCTCTTGCTCTATCCATGCAGTAAGGCAGCCCCCTGAGGTCCTTCTTTGAAGGGTAATTTTTCTGTAAAACTCTTTATGTTGGGTGTGAGTTTTCTTTCTTTTCTTTTTTTTTTTTTTTTGTTAAGCTGCCAGCCATACTTAAACACCTTTCAGTTTCAGTTTGTACCAGAGAAGTGTCATAGGTGTGATCAGTTATGACAGCAACACGAGAGAAAATCTGGGTTCTTTTGTGCATTGTGTAAAGTATTGGATACATCTTTTTTACATCATCTTGCATCTAGGATCACTTAGACTCATCTGATTAAGAAGGGACATTTCAAGTTACATTAACCTGTAGCGTTATATTTCATGTTAAGTGCAATTTTAGAAGTAATAATAAAAAAAGTTATAGGTTGGCTTACTTTACTTCTATATATCCCATTCTGTCATGTAAATAAAACTGATATAACTTTTGGAAGAAGGAATGCATCTTCATCTGTCTTCTGTGGACCCCAAATAAAGACAAATGAATTTCCATTTGTGCTGCTTCATGCCAGTTTACATTACCACATATTTTCCAGTATTTGAGTCATTACTCAGAGACTAGAACACAAGGGAAAGGACAGAGTTGTCTGAAGTTGAGTTATTTAGCAACTTATTTTTAAACACCACCACCTCATGTTTTTAGTTCTATCTCTAGTCTTGCTGCTAAAAGATTACTTTGATTTGTGTGAATAACCCACTGGCCTAACGGGTTTTCATACAGAAGCAAGCAGCCCAAGAAAGTTGCTCTAGCTAGGAGAATTACAAAAGGAAACAACTTTTCTTTTTATTTAGGTCACACACATCAAACATATTCTAGCACTAGAAAAACACACTAACATGCAGGGAGAATGATCTTTGAATACGTGGAGAGTCTTGCAAGCACACATCACTTTTTATAGGTTAATCTCAGCTAGCTGGGAAGCTAAACGCAGACTGTGCAGCAAAAATGGGGGGGTTCTACCCCCAATAGGGGTTTTCACATTCAAGGCCCCATCTTACACATGCCTGCAGAAGAAATAGAAGTACTATCATTCTAGTTACATAGTATAATAAATAAATGCTTGTGAAAGTGCAAAGCCTTTGGGTTTCAAGGGGTAAGTGACAGTGCTATAAAGCACTGTATTGTCTTTTCCCAGACTTCTATTAGAGGTAAATTTTTCTAGCCTTAGTGCTGGTGTCACAGGCACATCAATCCCTGGCTCTGACTACTTAGGCTGGAACAGCAACACCTCTATGGACTGCTGGAAATGGTTTCTCTCTTCCTGCTCCCTCTGGTATTCAGAGCAGTTCTCGTAACTCTTCCTCGAGAACGCCTCACCTACCTAAGTGGTTATTGTTCACAATATTTATAGTCTTGGGACTTGGATACCAGGCTGTGCTCAGGAGAAGAACAATGTGCCTTTTTCTATGAATTTCAATTGAATTGCATATGGGATTAATTAGCCCGTAGGCTGCACTGAAAAAGCTGTCCAGTTCTAATGTGGTTTTGCTTTGTTGAAGAAGATTGATTAATTAGGAGTTGGGGTGGCAAGAAAACCCACAATACCCTAGAACTATGCCATGAATTCAGAATTACTTTCACCAAGTCTCATAATGTCATAGATTTTTTTTCTTTCCTAGTTGTAGATGGAAAATCTGATGCTGAAAGGTGAACGAGAGTTACATTTTCTCTGCCTCAGGGTGTTGGAGCAAAAGCGTTCTCAAAAAATCTTCTCTGAGTTTCTTCTCTGGTCTTTCTTCTCTAGAGAAAGCAAGAACCAGATTAGAAATTCTCTGAAGTTGTCTTTCCCTTTTCCTTGTCGGTTTTCTAAATATCTACCATCTTGTTCTCTCCTGGTTCACAAAATTTATCATGACAAATTTGTAGTAATGTAATGTATACCAGAATCAAACACTGCAATAAAGAAATTAAGGTGTAACATACACGATAATGTAGGAACTTGGGTGAAAGCTGTATCTAGTCTCCACAAGTAACCAAGTCGGGGAAGCCTGTAGGGTGTCAGACTTTTGTTGTAATGTCAGTCAAGAACTCAGCCTTAGTGGGAAAGATAAAGCAAGCACCTACCCCCTGACAGATGCTGTGAAATCCAAGGCTGATTGTTTTTTTCTTTCAGTTTGTTGTGGTTTTGCCTGTAAAAATAAGGTGGGTGTCATTCTTTGTAAAAAAGAGAATTGTCAGAGTATTATTTAGTCTGAAATCCTTCAGTTTGTATAGGATTGCTGCTTTGGAGGTGTATGGGGAAGAAGGGCTGAGTAGTGTCTGGACATAAGTGACAATGGGTTATGGGGATCTTCTTGGTGTAAGAACAAGCTGTATTTCATGTTTACTGCACTGGAAAAAGAACACATTCCTATCGTTGTAAAGAAAGTTTCTGAGCTCATCGGGAATTCTTGTAGAGCTGTAAATTTTCCATTTGTGGGAGTGTTTTCCATTTGTGGAAGTGTTATTGTTCTTCATTCATACAGCATCTAAATTTATTTTATTTTTTTCCACAAGTACTAATAGAAATGGTTCAAGTTCTCACACGGCTAGGATCTACAGTTATCAGTGGCAAGTGTACACAAGGAGAAGGGGGCCTCCAAAACAGCACTAGGACTTCCGTAAATTTCACAGTCCTTTGCATTACGCGTTTTGTATCCAGCCTGAGTTTTGAGCTCATTTTGTTCACGGATGTAAGCAGGTGTATATAGCACTTCTCAAGGGCACACTGCCTGGAAAAGTTAAGTATTTGCTGGTGATGTGGTGCTTGTTGTGAAAGAATCCCAGGCAGAACTGAGCACAGAGCTGAGACCTGAGGAGCAGCGTAGGTGAGAAGTCAGGGTACGTCCCCCACGCAGCTCTACCTGACCTTAAACCGAGTGATTAACTTCCACTTGCTGATAAAACGCTGCCGGCGGTTACAAATCCCGTTGCATTGCCTCGTCGGGATGGCAGCCACCCCTGGCTTGGCTTCCCCCGGGGCCGTGCCTGCTGGGGTCAGCTCTTCAGAAAGCCCCTTCCCCCTGAAGCCAAACCACTAGCCTCCCTGTGCCGGCCGCGACCCAGCGCTGTGGAGGGGATGCCGCGGCGAGGTGGAGCGCACGGCCGACAGGCACTCGGCGCTCAGCCCGCGGGCGGCGGGACGGCGTTACCTGCCGGGCTGGCCAGGGCCCCGGCTCCCGCCTCGGCGCGGCCCCGGGGCGGGGCCCGAGGAAGTGACTTCAGCCGGCGACGAAGCGGCGCGGCCGAGCCGAGCTGAGCCGAGCCGAGCGGCG
>JAAGNO010027888.1:0-35389 GCA_033439905.1 Ceryle rudis
CAGGCTTTGCCTTTGGGAAAAGAACCACAAGGAATCCACAAATGTCATCAGAGGAGAGGGCAAGGTTGGCATGTTTTGTAGCAGCATTTTCCTCTTCTACCTTTCTGTCTGCAAACACACTAACACAGAGGTGTGGGATAAGACAGCAAGAGACTGGTGGGTTGAGTGTGTGAGTGACAGTTCCAAAGTGAGCACCAGCACTATCTGAAACATCAAGGATGTGTTTTAAGAGGTTCGAAATAACCACAATTTCAAAAGCTATATGTGAGGGGAGTGCCTGCATGAAAGATATCCCTTATAAATGGTAGAGCAAGAAAGACAGGCTACCAGACAGACAGCTAGCTGGCTTTGCCATCAGGAGATACAGGCTGCCAACACATATTTCTGTGAGACCTCTAGGTGGGCTAACCAATACTACTTCTTCTCTTGGGATGCAGCTTGAATACTATGTCTAAGATACCCTGAACAGCAAATAACAGTGCAGAGGAGAAGTGATGGTCCCTCTCCCTCACTGCTTGCCTTGAACAATCTGACTCTGCAATGATCAGGCTCGGTCACCCAAAAATTAACTCTTCAAAATGAAGACATCATCTTTCTCTTGGTCTAGCTCCCTGAGAAGGGTGAAAACATGGACAGGTAGGTGATGTTACAAGCAAAAAGGAAAGGAGAACCTTCCCTTAGCAGATAGCCATTATACTGAGTTAGATATAACATAAAGAGTGCAGCAAGTAGCACCATGAATGGTGGTGTTGGTGCAGTAAAAGGAGATGAAGGAGGTAGGACTGGATGGGGAAAGTAGAGAGGAGCCCGAAGACACTTGAAATGCCATTGTCATTGAGAAAGGTGTAGCCTCATCCCACAGATCAGGTGTTTGCAGGGACAGGCAGTTTGGTTTGGTGTTGGGTGGTTGTTGGTTTTTTTTCACTAAAGCCATTGATACTGTTGAGAAACAGCATCTTTCAGGCACACAAGGCCTTCCCCACTTCTGAAACAGAAGCAGCAGTCTTCATGTGAAGAACAGATTGCGCTGAGTCGTTCCGGGTTTAGTTGAATTATGTTAATCAGCTGGACAATTTGGGAACAAGTTTAGTCAGTACTTGTGAAGTGCTCACAATGTGAGCAAGGTGGTAGGAGAGGTAGGTAATACTCCTTGTGGGATACTGAGGCACTAATAGTAGGGGAGCATCTGTAATATACCTTAAAAGACAGTATCTTCTTTTTAGATGAGATGACTTTTTAGCCATTAATTCCACATTCATCCATTAAAGATGTTTTATTCCTCTGAGCGACTGTTTTATAAGAAATTCCCCTCTCCTCCAATTTCAATTTGGGGCATCTTTCTCGGTGGGCTGTTTGCAGGAGTTAATTCTGGTGACAAGTGGTTGCTTGCTCCCCCTTATTATTTCTTCAATGACAGCGGTGCTCTGAGTGGCGTGGACATCCTTCTGCTGCGTCACTGACTGCTTTGGTGGTTGGGGATGTTCAATGGCGAGTTTTGCAGCCGGTGCTGTGCAGTAATCCTTCTTACAGGGAGGCCTAGGGAAGAGCTCGTCTGAGTCAGCAGGAGAGGCACTGATATTCTGCAGTGATGATGGCTAAGAAATACCTGTATGAGCAATAAGAATGGATTTTAAAACGTCATTTTTATCTACAAAATGTTATTATTACTCAGCTTGTGAGCATGTGAGCTCCTACACACACAGCCTTCGGTGCTTCTGCTGGCTTGCTCTGCAACACCGTCTGGTGGTAACAGCAGGGAAATCAACCCCTCCAGCCCCTCTCAGTTCTGTATCCACCGTTCCTGCAGTGCCTCATAACCTCACTGCCTCTTTTTCTTCTCCCCACCACTCCCTCTTCTCCTTTAGGTAAGTTATTCCTCCTTTGGTGACTGGAGCCATGGGTAAGACTCGAGGAGTACTCGGTTCAGGTGACTGAAAATCTGCTGGTCCCACAACTGGCATTGTGTGAAACTTGCTCCTTGGTAGAGGCTCAGCAGGGCAAACGTATCATTGAACCCCTTTGGAGAGTTGGTAGGATTTACACAGCCCACAGGTTTCACACCACCCTTAGCGGAGTCTGTACATAAACATGGGGATGTGGTGGTCCTGACTTTGGCATGGACCACTATAAGCTTGGCCTGTTAACTGTTTGGGTAGCTTGCTGTTCCGAAGTCCAAGCTGCTGCACACCTGGCTTTGTTACCTCACCTGGGTGGACTCAGGATAAGCTGGGCATGCCTCAGCCCTGGCTGTGCAGAGAGATGATTTCAGCCTGTGTGTTCCCCAGCAAGGATGCTGAAGCAGCAAGGTGCACGCCCACAGGGAGAGTTCAGCACCACTCTTTGTAACATGTTCTCCTGATTTCTGAGGCTCATTCTGAGCACCATGGAGATCTGAAGGAACATACTCCCAGAGAAAGTCTTACGGATATAGTTTTGTGGTCCATTGGACTTGACTGCTGGACCATCTCCTGAAAGGGCTACCTGAGGAAACATGCTCATAGCCTGAAGAACAACAGGGCAGGGAACTCCACCACTTGAGTCTGAACAGGCTGCAGAAAGCCTCACCCAAGCCTTCCAAGCCTTCTGTCCCAAGTGATGTCAAATCAATTTGCCTCTTTAAGGTAAACTTACAGCACCAGCGTATTTATGGAGAATTAATCATACTTAGCCCCACACTGTGTCAGGCCTGTGAGACACAGAGAAGCACAAAGCTGCTAATGAAAGGATGGAGAGAGCACCCCTGTGCTTCCTGTCTAAATCATTAGCCTGGCAAATAATGTTTTGCTGATTACCTGCTCCTTATGAAAAGGTGTTGTGCCTGCAGACTCTCTGAGTAATTCATTCAAAATATTAAAGCCAGAAAGAAGTGAACTTTTACTTAATAGCAGGTTGGAGCATCGCCTGCCCATGCCATCCTTGCCCCAGGGGAGGAAAAGAATGGGAAGCGTAACCAGTGTTTGAGTCCCTTGACAGCAGGACGGAGAGCGGGCAGAGTTGCTACAGACCATCTTCTCTCACATGCATGGTGGTGTGGAGTGGGAAAGGAAGGAACTGGGAGGGAGTGGGGGGCAAGAGGGGAAGGCGCAATGAGCTTTCCTTCAACTTAAATTTTTAAGCCGCTCAGCATCATTTTCTCTGTAGGTAGCTACTGAGGGGGTTACTGCCTTTTCTCAAAATGAACAAATGAAGCAGACAGTCCAAACCTGTATGATTCTCAGTTCTGCTGTCCACGATGCCACAGGCAATCCATGTGCCTAGGTGTGACCTTTTGGGGTTTTTTTTCATGGCAGTTCCCAAGGTCAACCAAGAATCTCAGTTCACTTACTGCAATTTAAGACACAGCTTAACAAATCTTTTGGCAGATGGGCGATCACAAACTTTGAGCAGCTGGCCCAGGCATTTGCCCCTACAACCCCTTTGGAAAGACATGGTCTTGAAAAGGATTTGAGGTATGGTTAAGATGTGCTGGAAGGTGAAGGATGAGGTGGGAGAGGAGCCAACTCCTTGCATAACGGTCCCACCTAAACTGGCAACTCTTGGCCACTGTGGGAAAGCACCAGGTTGGTTCTCTGTTCCTAACTCAGCTTTGTAATGGCAGAGGGAGAGAAGAGATCGTGGTTAACAGGGCCTTGGAAGAGGACTAGTGCTCTGACCCTGGGCCTTTGACTTTTGTCATATCTCAGTGGCAGGAGAGCCCACCACAGCCACTGCATGGGTGGCTCCAGCCCTAGAAGGAAGGAAGGTCCCACAGTCTTCACTGTCACCTTTTGTTGTGCTTGTGCTGCTGGATGGAAGAGGATTAAGGACCAATTCCTAGGTTAGCAGCCAAACAGCACATCCCCTGTGAATGGCTATGGGCTAGCCTCCTCTGTTGGCAGACATACCTTGGAGGGGCTGATCAAAATGATCTAAAACACTGACCTAATAAGCACTCAGTGCAGATAATCAGGAATCCAGTGCTTGGATTTACTCCCTGGTCCTCCCATACTCAGCAAGTATGAACATACCTTCCATCTTCTTGAGGAGCTAGGGGAAGTGCTACCCTGGAAGGACTCTCACAAACCAGAATATGTGCTGTAAGACTTGTGGAGAAGGCAAAAAGCAGGTGAAACCAGACTCTGAGCTAGCTTCCCTGGAGATGTGCTCTCTAGGAAGGTGTTAAACTACCCTTTGACTTTTATGAATTCTGGCTTTTTTGAGTTTTCTGCTTGGACTCTAAGGTTCTGAGATGCTTTGATGTAGACAATTTGCCAAGTGCAGTCTTGGGCAGCTCAGGAGTCCAGAACTGGCTGGGCTGAGAGCATACCCATCCATCCTGCCCTCACCTGCTCTGATGGATGTTAGATCCCACCTCAGAGGGGACCAGGGGGTGTTAGGTGATGCCGAATGCTTGTGCCTATTGATTTATGTTTATTAGTTCCATTATTTCTATTTACAAAAGCACTTTTGCTGTCCTCTCATAACTCAGATCTGTCAGGCTAATGCAGGTAATAAGTCACTCTACCCTCTGATTTCAGCGAATGGCCTCTCTATGACGGGTGTTTGTTTTCTGCCTACACGAACAAACTACAGAGTGTGGCTGCGCTGAAAGTGGAGAGAACAAAATGGCTCAGTGCCAAGTGTAGTACATATGACGAGCCGTAAGTGCTGCTCTTGCAGGGTTTCTCTGAGCGAGTAGAGAAGGGGACGCAAAAACCTTGGAGGCTCCTTCTGGAATTCAGCCCCCGCAATGTTAAGTGCTGCCCCTGCACCCTTTCGTTACTAAATCACGTTATGGGATTAGTTCGTATGTGTCCTCAGCGTTTTGCTTTCATTTCTGAAGCAGGGTGAACTGTTTAGTGTATAATCAGGAAATGGTATGTTGGTGGAGTCAGGTGTTGCCTAATTTGATATTCCTGTCTCATGCACACATGGGGACTCCTGTTCCATGGCATTGCCATGTTCCCCACTCCTCTGTCCTGGCGAGGTCCTACATGTTGTCAAAGGGCATGAGATCGCATCCTTCCATTTTTACTGGAGCTGTTGACATTATATGATTATTGCAGTACTAGAAAACTCACATAGTGTCTCTGGGCCATTCACTTAAAAATCCTTTTTCCCCAGACAGACCATGTGAATGTGACAGAATGGTTCCATGTTCTGCAGTGGATGAGGTTTTCTTCCCCACAAGCAAGTCCTTATGCCCCTTTTTTTTATTACAGTCTGACATGAGATGCCATATAAAGATCTACTCCATTTCTCCAGAGCAATTAGAGCAATCATTTGTGCGAACATGAAGGTTTTCTGATATCTTTTCAGACTAGTTGTTTTCAACCCTTGTGAGACAGCTTCTTTCTTCCAGAAAACTATCAGCTCTCTTCTCCAGGCATTGTAGGCTAAAGAAGGAGATTTGTTTATTTTTTCCACAGTTCATTTTCCACATAGCCGAAGATTCATCAAGGTTTCCAAATTACAAACCTAATTTAAGAAGGGCAAATTTATTTTTGTTGAGCTGATAAGCCTACATCATTTCTTCCCTTTCTCTTTCCTCAAACCTGTCACCCACAAATCTTAATGTTATCAAGCATATCTACCAGAATATTAGGTTTTAACCAAGTCGTGCTTTTGCCGGATGGTCTGAATCTGGAATCTGTATAAAATGGGATTAGACACGAAGCACGCTGGCTGGTTAAAGAGATATACTGGGAGGAGGGCAATAAGGAGCTTACCATAACAGTTCTTGTTTAATGAAGGAAGGACTGTCTTCTCAAAATGTTCCTTTTATGTCTTATTTTAATTGAAATAGACTGAAATGCACCAACGGGAAATTAAGCATGACTTACAAAAACTTGCCTGCCTTGGCTGGGCTTTGGTTTCGCACAGTTTCTAGATCTGAATGCCTGGCAGACAGGTGCAGGGGTTCCCCACAGAGGACTTTCTCTCAAGATCTAAATACTTCCCATGGCCAGACACCAGCAGCTTGTATGCTGCCAGTTCAACTGAGCAGGGCCCACCTGAAAGTCAGTGGCCATTTCAGAAAAGCTAGTGGCTGGTCTGCTGGTTTATGAGGCACAGCTGCAATTTTCTCTTTTGCCTTTGGGTTGCCTAAAAAAGGATTAAGATGACAATATTTCTATGAGAGAGGGCAGGGGCAGTCATCTGTATGTATAAAATAACCGGCGTGCCTGGTTTTCTTACTTCTTTTTCTAGCTACTAAAAATTTCCCAGTTGTTTTAGCAAATGAAGAGTGGAAGTACTGTGGAAGAGTCTGTCAAACAAAATCTGGGCCACTAATGCCATCCAGTGGCTGGCACACACTAGCGCACTTGCCATTGCTAATAAACCCTGCATTGACAGAAGCAAACATTTAACTCTAGACTCTTCCGCTGACGCTGTTTGCAATCATTCACACTGCCATTTTTTTGCACTTGGTCCCGCCAGAGACCACGCTTACACTGGGAAAAAAAAAAGTAAACCACACGTACGTCGTATCCAGCTTGTTATAAGCACATTTTTCCTTTCCCACCTCTGTTTTCTTTAGAAAGTATCACCTAGATACTGGAGCTTAGTCCCTGTGAAGTAATTCCCATAAATGTTGTACATGCCACTGAGTTTGTATCTGACCTCTCTTCATTGCATCAGATGCAATAAGCTGTCCTGCCCTGCCCTTTTACTGTGAATATCTTCAGACAAGGGCCACGGGGGCAATGTATTAAAACAAATTTGGGGTACAGAGCAAAACTGACTTTTATTTGTTTCTGTGACCATGTGTAACACAGTCACACACCGTTGTCCCTACAGTAGTTGACGTAGCCCCTCTAAAACAGCTGGGTGTGACAGAAGCACTCAGTGTCGGCTGTTGGGAGGCAAGGAGAAAGCTGTAGTTGCAACAGCTTGTGCTAAAGAGATTAGCCCAACATCTACTGCTACATGCTCCAAAAACCCAATTAGCTAACGGCCACCACAGGCAAATCACAGTCATCTGCATCCTGCTCTGGTCTGCCCCTCTCCCACACATGGTGAGATAAAGCAGGCAGAGCCACAGGATGACAAGACCTGGCCAGGGCATGTTTGTGCATCTGCTCAAGCATTTGTGCAAGGGACTCACAGCGCACTCCTAGCAGAGCCCTAAAGGACACCACCCCCTGCTTCCACATCAAGAGAAGAAAGCAGAAAGGTGGTTCAGTGTGGGGAATTTTCCTTCTGCTTTCAGACAGAAAACTTAGTTCTTTTTCAAGCCCCACAGGGGTGAGGAATCCCAGCTTGGGCTGCCTGGACAGGCAGGCTGCTGCCTGCTCTCACAGGCACAGAGCAGGAATTTGGTGTGCAGAGGTTACTGAGGTGAAAGCAATGAGAAAACTCTGCAAAGAAGCAAGGCAGTGGCTTAAGAGAGAGGAACTGAGGGTCCTACAGTCAAACCAAAGCAGGGATGGTATCTGGGGAGATAAGGGCCATGAGTTACTGACCAGTAGAGAGGTGACCCATCTGTGATGGGAACTTTTGTGGGCTGAGGCCACGCTCTACACGTGGACCTGAACAGGCAGGCTAAAGGCTCCCTTGCTATTCCTGGGTGTACAGCAGCTCCTGGGCATCCAAATAATGTCTTCTGTGCTGGCAGCAAACCATCTTGGAGGTACCACACGCAGGCCCTCAGCTACTCAGAGCCAAGCACAACTGGGATATATGAACTGAAAACTCTGCATGGGCGCTCTTGTCACCACAGAGATCACTTGTAACAGTGTTCACAACAGGGATGTTGATCAGAAACACGAGGGCATTGTGCACATAGGTGATGCAGCTGACACGGTTGAACACAGATAGCCTCCACTGTAAGTTGCCACAGCATAGCGGAGCAAAACCACCATGGTGGCAGTGATTGCTCCTCCAATCCACCAAGCTGGCAGTGATAGCTTCTTCAACAGGTGTCAGGGTGAAGACAAGTGTCCCCCCAGTGACCCAGGAATAGCTGCTCTGATTGCTGTTTCTCCAGAACACAAACACAATGCTCTGGATGTCATGAATAGCCTACAGCTCCAGGGGAAACTAGGCAGCAGCTGGTTTTGCATGCCTCTCAATGGCAGTTGCTTCAAGCTACTCACCAAATCTGAGCTGTGGTAACCCCAGCTGGTGTATGCCAGGCACTGTCAGAAGACAGGGCTGCCAGAGGGCAATGCCCACCTGTTTCTGAAACGAGAGAGGGGCCCAAAGAGAATGAAAATTGCACATCCAGAACCAGTGCCCTGGAAGTGGCCTTCCACATCCTGAAGCAAACGGGCTGCTGTTGATCACAGAATCATCTAGGTTGGAAAAGACCTTTAAGATCATTGAGTCCAAACATTAACCCTACTTTGCCCAGTCCACCACTAAGCCATATCCCCAAGCACCACATCTGTATGGCTTTTAAACACATCCAGGGATGGTGACTCAACCACCTCCCTGGGCAGCCTGTTCCAGTGCCTGACAACCCCTTCAGTGAAAAGAAATTTCCTAATGTCCAGTTTAAACCTTCCATGGTGCAGCTTGAGGCCATTCCCTCTTGTTCTATCACTAGTTACTTGTGAGAAGAGACCAGCACCTACCTCTCTAAAATGTCCTTTCAGGTAGTTGTAGAGAGTGAGAAGTCTCCCATCAGTCTCCTTTTCTTCAGACTAAATAGCCTCAGTTCCCTCAGCCACTCCTTATAAGACTTGTCCTCCAGGCTCTTCACCAGCTTGGTTGCTCTTCTCTGGACCTGCTCCAGCACCTCATTATCTTTCTTGTATTGAGGTGCCCGAGATCATTACACCTCTGCAGGACAGTATGTTCCTACAAGGAATGCCTCCGGTGCATGCCCAGATCCCAATGCCATGGTTGGCACTCATCGGTTGCAGCTGGGAGTAGCTGTAAATAAGGCACGAGGGTCACTTTGTGGAAGCTGGCTGGCCCAGCTGTTCTCCAGAGGGATGCCAACTGAGGCTGCAGTGAACATTCATGGTGAGGATCTGGGTCTCGAGAGGCGTCTGTCACTCCACAGCAGGGGTTGCATTGTACCCACCCATGCTGAGCAGCTCCCTCAGCCTGCCCTGAGCAAAGGTTGCCATTGTCCCTCAGACTTCCTGGCAGAAATGCACGTGGAGCTGCTCCTTAGCCACGTTATATCTGAGTGATCATGGTGAGAAAATCCCTGCTATTAAGTGTGCAAATTAGCCCAGATCATAGCGACAGAACTGGATTAGGGAATAACTACCCATGAAGACAGAAGCGGTGCTGCTCTCCAAGCAGCTGGGTGCTGTAACCTCACTTTCCTCTGCAGTTGCAGACTGACATAGCCAAGCAGTTCACAGGCATGGGATGCGGTGGGCCAAGGACCATTCGGTGGTTTAAATTACTCCTGTTCTGGAAAGGTATGGGGACTATCCCGCCAGGTGCACATACCCATCTGGAGTCCCCAGTGCTGGCAAGCTGGGGAACATACCGACAAGGTTGGACATGGTTCAATGTAGACGCAAGTTTCAATGGATGCTGCAGCCTGTTCCAGAACAACGACAAAGCTCAGCCCTCACAGAAACCTACAGGGAGGCTTTAAAAAGTCTCTTGACACTTACAAGTGAATGTGGAAGGGGCATTTTTTTCTTCTGACCATCAAAAGCAACAGTCACAGTGCTTGAGTCCTGACTGGGAACTGGCGAACCTACTCTGGCCATGTTTTATGAAGGCATTCCAGATCACATAAACCCAGAGGGACGATGGCTCCCGGCATGCATGCTGGGTGCAAAGTCTGCAGGCTTTCTCCTGTGGCGCACTTCGTCCTTTTGGCAAGGCTGGAGATGGCTGCTGACCTATGGAAAAAATTTCCTAACAGATGCTGAGTGGTCACATAAATATTCATTACACGGTACTGTGGAAATTATATTACACTACCTGGCTAATGCATTTTGCAGCTGCACTTATTAATTGCTTATATTAAAACAGCACCCAGAAGCATCGTTTCGCTGACAGCTGTACAAACCCAAGCCGAGTTCTGCTTCTTGCTCACGAAGAACTCAGCCATTCCCCAACCACCCAGTGTCTGCAGAGAAGAAATCATGTGTTTAAAAGTCCAAATAAAAACACATCCTTGTTATTCTGGAGACCTGCCTAGATGTGTTCTATTTGGCAGTCTTGATTTCCCACTGCAAAAATGGGATAATTTACCCTGTTGTATCATTCAGGTATTTTTTAATTGCATATTAATTAGTATTTTCACTGTGGTTTTGTACTGAATCAAACAATTGTCTATCCAGAATTACGCAACGCAGCCGAGTTAAGAAAACAATAGAAAACACAAACCACCTCATACTTTGCTGTAGTGACACCTGCTGTACTACTAAAATGTAAACGTAGTAAATATTGAAGAGAGTGCAGAACAGTTTGTGTCAGAGAGTGCTGCAAATTATATCCAAATGAAACCACAGGAAGTTATCTCTGGCATATGTTCATGTAAGTTGGAATTTGCAAAGCAACTCATGTATTAAGTGGCAAGAGTTTAGTTACAACTATGCAAATAAACTCCTAGTTAAAAATCGAAGAATAAGATTTTCTTTTTCTAGACCGTGAATGAAATCCTTATTAGGTCACAAAATAGAGCATATATATAATGCATGAAAAGGTATAGGCTTTCTTTGGACTTTATTGATTTTTATCCTAGCTGATATTTCAAGTATATTTTCCTAATATGCATTTATACACACATACAAAATGTTTTGTTTGCACTCAATCTAGGTGCCTTTCAGTGGACAAAATAACATTCCTTGAATGCATAAACATTTTGACAGTCTCTAATTTTAAATAACTTGTTTCAGAATCATCAGATCATAGAATCATTAAGATTGGAAAAGACCTCTAAGATCATCAAGTCCCATTGTCAACCCAACATTATCATGACCACAGCTGTACGATGCTTTCTGATGACCTTTCAGGACAATGTTCTTTTAGCAGTTTCAAAGGTAATGTTTGCACTTTTTTTTTGTGACAAAAATGTTAATCACCAGTAACCTGAAATGTGCTTTGCTCTGTAGTCCTAGTTCTGCCCCCTGGCAGAAGCCGCCATCGAGTACCTTCACATGCACACACACCCGTTTTCCTCCTGACAGTGCAAATGCCTGATAAGCGCTGGCTGCGATGCTGGAGCTCAAGCAGCTCCCACTCCGCTGATCCCAGGCTTGGCGTGGGGCTGGCCGCGAGGCTGGAACCATGCCAGGAAGCTCTGCTGGCACAGCCCCAAGAGATGCCCGTTTGCCAGAAACAGGGTGAAGGTCTCACAGGACCTTGGTCTGCCCTTCGCTGGCCATGCCGACAGTCCCGTGTTCCCATGAGAGCAGAAACCCAAATCCTCTGGGCCTGACTTTTGCTCCAGTGAATCCAGCTACAGCACGCAATCCCAGGGCTTGCCCATGGTCTTCTGTCCCACTCCCCCAGAAGCATCAGGAGGTGGGGGCTGTGGGGGACTTCCACAGATGGAGGAGAGGTGCCCATCGCCTTGGTGGGGTGCACAGCTACCATTTCTGTAGCTGCTGGTTGTGGGTGTGCTCCTCTGCCTGTAATTCAAGTGGGCAAATACACTACTTGAGGTGGGGAGTGTATGCACCAAGGCTGATGGAGCACTGATAGTTTAAAATAGGTATGTGAAGGAGAATAAGGCCTCAAATTACATTTCTCATTACCTTGACCAAAATACTATTTTGAAATTTTATAAACTACTCACGTCCAGTAAAAAAAAAAATCCAGTTAAGAGTTTAAAAACCATTTTAAGCTTCAGCTAAGTTTCCCCACAATTCGGTTCGATTGCAGTCATTACTTTGTACTATAGCATCAGTTCCCATAAAGACCTCAGCAAATTATTTTTTCTACAAACACCGGTGAATCCACAGGATCCACATGGGCATCCATCCTGCCTCGTGTACGACCATCCTGCTGGTCCGTGTTAGCTGCTTTGTGCTCCCAGTTTCAACCTGTCGGGCTGCTTTGATGGGGAAACTCTCCTGATTGCTGCTGGGCATGAGGAAGCCCTGACCTGTGAGCTCTGAGCAAGGCGCTGCAGGACCAGCTGTGCTTGGCAGACACTCCTCATTTTCTCAGGATTGTTTTTAGCCAAAGGTCACACAGCCTTTGGAGCAGAAATGGAGGGCTGTGGTTTCTCTATCAAGTTACTTCTGCTCTTTCAGGAAGAGAGAGGTAAACAATATCATAGCCTTAATAATACAATAATAGCATTTTAGTGCAGTGCTAGCAGCTGCTAGCTGAAATCCCCCTGGCAGTGGTACTGCCAGAAGCACCATCTCCTGTCACTGCTCCCATCCCATCCCCAGTTCCTTCAGACTGTGCCTGTACAGGGGTGCATGGGCGAGAGGGGACATTGAGCATTAGGTGTGCACTGCTTTCACAGACCACCTGCTGCAGACGTCCACATGTGGTTCAGACGGGGATCTGTACCATCTATTTCATTCACTAGAAATACACACTGGAGTAACATACACAGGCTTTGGTACTGCATGAAATATTTGAAGTCCAGCCCTTGGTGAATGTTAACAAGCTAAAAAAGAGAAATGAAGTATAGTGGACAGACCTTAAACAGCACCAGTGCTCTAGATGGGTTGTAGTAACTTGTGGCTTCAAGCCCCATGCTGGGTACAAAGGTCTTTCCTCAACATTTACACAACCTCTCCTTTGGGCCTCGTGTTTCAAGTTTACTCAGCTTGTCAAGCAGTGGAGGATGAGGGAATTGCAGCAGACAGATTAGCTCAGTTCAGCTGTTAAAAGTGAATGTTATTTTTAATCTTCTATGTTCCACGCGAAGGCTTTCCAGCTGACACTATTTTAATTACATGAATGCTTTGGTTATCAGCACCGCTACCCCTTAATTGGAACAGCAGGCTTGCCACCGGGGAGCCACCATCACAAAGTTTCTACTGAAATAACACTTAATAACTTCCACGGCACATTTCATCCTCAAACTGCTATACATACATAAACTCAGTTAATTACCTCTCCCAGCATCCCTTAGAGGCAGGGAAGTGTTATTACCCACATGTAATCAAAGGGGAAGACTTGAGTGGCACGTGATGTTTTGCTAAGGACAACACAAACGCTTGGGGTTTGTTTTGGTTTCTCAACGTAGGTAACTAGTGCTCTTTGAGATGACAAATGCACAGGAGGCTGTCAGGTAGGGAACACAACTCCAGGACCCCTTCTGTAGCCACTAGAGGCTGGAGGAGATAGCCTGGTGTATCTCAGACGGTGCTAGACACTGATGTGTAGACAGCTGAGTCCAGTGACAAAGCGTTAAGACACTAGGAGATTCCAGCATCTAGACTGTGGAATCCCAAAGGAAAGAACCAAACCAACTCCCGAGCCTCTTCCAGACAATTCAAAATACAGAATAATAATGTACGTGTGGTGCAGCACTCTCCTGACTGAGCAAGCCTGCACAAACAGGAATATGCTGTGCTCTCTGTGCATTAGGTGACACTCAAATGCAGCAAGTCTTCTAAAGAGCCACAACGCAAAGTCACACTAACACTGGAAATGCATCTTCCACCTTTCCACAGAGAAGCTCTAGGTGACAAGACTGTGCAACCTGTTTATTACCACACTGTGAAGCCACTGCTCATCACCTTCATGTAATAGGGGTTTACTCAGCCGCTGAGCTGGAAAAAATGTGTTAAGAACCAAAGCCAAAGATCTGCTCCAGGAGCAGAAGGAAGCACTGCTCTGATCCAGCCCTGCTGGGATTCTCAAGTCACTAGAGCACAAGGTTGCAGAGAAGAGACAATAACAGGCTTTCCTGCACGCTGGGATGAGCACACCTGTACCTATCTCACCAGCATTCTCCCCTCCAGAAACACACACCCAAGGGTGTAACAGGCATATAGAAAGGATTATTAATCAAAAGTCATGTTGTTTCTGCTTGTTTTTCTTAATATAAGAGAATAAACATTAAAAGATTACATCAATGAAGATTTGCGCACAGTGATCTTGATGAGTGAGCATCTATGAACACAAGTTCAAGCAACCTGGAGTGATGTTTACCATTGCAATCTTAGTTTCACTCCCCTTTTTTTCAGAGGAGTCATCACGAGTAGAAAATACTATATAATTGCACATAGCCCAGAAGTATGGTTGTCATGGAAATCTCCTCAAAAAACTCCTCAAATTCCCTCTCATTTTTTAAGTTGGCAAATTAGGAAATAACCGAGACTAACTTGAATCCTAGTTCTTCAGAGATCCCTGTGTGTCCACTGTTAGGCAGTGAGAACAACCCTTCCGCTCAACACTAACAACTGCTTCACGCCCCTGGTACAACAGGTACACTTTGCAGATAACTACACAAGAGGGTGAAGAGACAAAGCTGTGCGTCCACCCAGCCTTAAGTTTGTCCCTCCCATATTCATTTGAGCCCTCTGGGCTCCAGATCAGCCCACTTTATCACCAGTACACCTATAAAGGTGTGGCTGGGCTCGGGATGGCAGAACCAGGGTATGGGGCAAAGGGGGATGTCAAACATGAGGTGCCAGGGTTGCAAGAGATGCCAGTCATTCCCATGCCCGCCAGATCCTCTGTCCTACTGCAGTTCCCACCATCAAAGTTTGTAATTCTACATCACACTGTCTCTTCTTTCCTCTCTGCTTTGACTCTGACACTCCAGATAACAAAATAAGGTATTGCTATCAAACACCCTCTTCAGCTCCTTCAGGGTGGATTTTTTCACCTGCTGGTGAGATTTAAGAAAATAAATGAGTTAAAAGGAAGTATGTGGGAGAGAACAAAACCCTTTCCCTGGCGTCTTGTATAAGACTTTTGTGAAAGAGTACACCTGTAAATGAATAATTTTACATTTCTATTGTACTTGTGAAAGAAAAGAATAATAGAAAACCCTGAAAAGGGCGAGGCCCTGACCTTTCTAAGATTACTGATCTCTTTCATCATACAAACTCTTGTATATTAGTGCTTGAAATTCACATCTCTCCTTTAGTCTCCTACTGTTGATCTCTTCACCACAGTGTCTCTTAGCATGCCAGCTTTGTTCACCACATTCTGCCTGACTTAGGCTTCAGGCACCTCAGGCTACCCTCACAGGTAACCTGACATTGATGCCCAACATGATAGATCTCTGAAATCATTACTTCAGATTATTTCACTTCACAAAGAAGCCTGGCTCTTATCCGTGTTTGTCCTACATTCATGCAGAGGCATGAAGAAGGGTAGATCTGAAAAGTTACTTCCAGGAAGAAAGGAATAAACCTGCCTGATAACAACAGAGATAGATTTGGAGATAAAAATAAGAGAAACCACTGCAGCACAGCACTCACGGTGCTGCTCTTTAAGGAAGGGCACTGTCAAGTAAAGATAGTGATATTGGGAAATCAAAGATGACTGAAAGTAAAATGAGTCAATACTACCCCTGTAAGTTTACAAACCATTTTAAACCAAACAAGATTTGCCTCAAGGGCACTGAAATCTTTCCTCTTGATCTAGCAAGCTTCCAGGGTGCTTTGTGTTGAGCCATGCATGAGCACAGACCTGGTCACTCACAAGCAGTTCCCAGAGTCTCTTCTCTCCAGGCACATTAGGAATGAAACTCTGGGGAGTTTAACTCACAGTGCCAAGATGCTTCCTAGACAGGAAGCTGTCCAGCTCTCCTTCTCTCTCAGCTTCTTTCCAGGATTAAACTACAAATCTTTATGTTTCTCAGACAAACAGTCCCCATGTATTTATGTGGGTGTTTTCCCTACTTCTTTCTCAAGCAGAGAAGTACACCATTTGAGCAAACAAATCCGTTTGTTTCAGTCACGTCACCTGAGCCATGACTCAGGAGTCACAGCAGAGTCTGAGGTGGGAAACAAACCTTGTACATCCTTCCCTGACCATATGGCATTCTCAACCATGTGACTTAAAACCACACGGGCTTCAAGTCATTTATACCTCAGTCATATACACAGACTACCTAAAGTCTCAGGCACTGTAAAATCATTTCAAGCTTCTAACTTCACCATCAACAACGCAGCAGGAAAAAAAAAAAAAAAAAAAAAAGAAAAAGAAAAAGAAAAAAGAAGAAGCAACATGGATTTGCCAAAGAAATTAATGAAAAGCAATTTTTCATTCTCCAAATGCTTGTAGGTTGCAGATCTTGGAACAGAACTGCAGAGCTGTATGCTCCCTAAGTCTGGTGTTAACCTTCCCTTGGAGTCTAAGGTTCGCCATTGCTATCAACATCAGGAGAATCTATTTTGTCATTTTTCCCCTGCACATCTCTCAGACAAGTAAGTGATCCCAACAATCCGTACACCAAGCATTTTAAGCAGAGCTCTGAGCTGCATACTACATACCTGGCCTGGTGCTGCGGACTCCCAATGTGCAAAGGTGTCTCTAAGAAAGGCATGCGAGCAACACTGGCTTCAGGTTGTAACTTTTATGGTTTCTGGGCAGAACATCTTCTGGGCAGGGCAACTGTTTTGAAATGCAAAGCAAAGCTATTCAGAGGCAACTTCAAAACTGCACTCCCATTTTAGATGAGAGTTCATGACGCAACACACCTCAGTCACGGTAATATTGGAAAATAGCCTCCAGGGAAAGGAGAAGGATGCAAAAATACTAAAGCAAAAATGTTTTGGAGAAAATAACACTGCTGCTGCTTTGCCATATGTCACTACTTTCGGGGACGCCTCAAGGAAAAGGTTTGTGTCTGCGTGAAATGG
The DNA here is from genome assembly GCA_033439905.1 of Ceryle rudis. Taxonomy (NCBI): domain Eukaryota; kingdom Metazoa; phylum Chordata; class Aves; order Coraciiformes; family Cerylidae; genus Ceryle; species Ceryle rudis. Next base: position 16,692 of record JAAGNO010027888.1, read on the forward strand.
TACCAGTAGAAGACTGAGTCACTGAAGCTTCGATGCTTTTGAAAGATTAAGTTTTGCAGCGAAACTGCTTAGTGCACAGGGTCTCCTCAGGGCCTGGGAGACACCCGGTAAGGAAACGTGGGAGCGAAGTCCCTCAGGCTCCGGGGAGAAGACGCAGACCAGGCCAAAGCGGGGGGCCTGTCCCATACTCCCCCGCCGCCCCGCTTGCGCAGAGGCCGAGGGGGCCCGCTTCGGTGGGTCCCGCCCCGATCGTTTCGCCTGCTGCGAAGGTACCGCCTGGAGCTGCCCCGGCCTCAGCCGCTACCGTTACACAACACGCGCGGCCGCGAGGGGGCCGCGAGGAGGCGGCTTTACCGGCCCACTGGCTCCTGAGGCGGGTGCCGCTGATTGGCACGCCACCGCTCTGCCGCGACCCCTCCCCTTCGATTGGCCGAGCGCTGCGTAAGAATTGCGCGAAGAGATCCGCGAGCGCACGGGTTGGTCGCGGCGCCGACGGCCCGCCCTATATAAGGGCCGCGGGAGGGGTGGGGCCTTTCGGGCGCTAGTGACCGGGGCCTGTGGTGTGCGCAGTTCTTCGGCCGCCGCGGGAACATGGCGACGCTGAAGGCCGTGTGCGTGATGAGAGGGGACGGCCCCGTGCAGGGCGTCATCCACTTCCAGCAGCAGGCAAGGGCCGGTGACGGGCGCGACCCTGTCGCTCCCCACCTCCTCTGGGGGCTCGCCTGGGCGCCGTGCTGAGTCATTAAAGGGGGCGGGCGGGCGCCGCGGTTCTCTCTTCCCCCGCTCCCCGGCGGCTGCGGAGGGCGGTGGGATCTGCGCTGGCCGGGCTCGCCGCGGGGTAGCCGGCGGCTGCGTAACGCGCCGCCGCGCCCCTGGGTGCAACCGGCTCAGGCAGCGAGCGGCCGCCGCAAGGCTGGGCCCGCCCGGTGCTGGGGGCGTCGGGGCGCCCTTTACCCTGCGCGGAGATGCGCTTGGAGAGCGCGGCCGGCCCCTGCGGCCGGCGTAAGCCCTTGGCCTAGCCCAGGGGTGTTCCGCTGAGCTCCGTGCTGGAGCCGGCTGAGGTCTTCCTGGGGGGCCTGTTCGCCGCTGTCGGAACAGGGCTTAAGGAGGCGGTAAGCGGCTCAACGGCCGGAGCTCTTCTAACGCTCCGTCCTTTGTGGACGGTAGAGAAGGAGGGTGCTGCCCACAGGCCGTGTGACATCTTTAGCGGAGGAATGACTTCAGGGTCTCTTATGCTTTCAAAAGGAAGTACTTGATTGTCTCAAAAGCAAGCTGCTACAAGGCATTCCCTCTGCTTGTTCATACCTAATAGGAAGACTGTATTGTAGGTGGCTAAATTAAGTGCACATGTTCTGTGCAGTACTGTATTGGTGTATGGGATCAGTTGATGTAGTTGTTAGTGTCTTGGTAGCTGAACTTGTAGCAGAGTCTTTCTGCTTTCTGTTTACTAGGAAGCGTCATTTGACCCAAGGCCATTTAATGCCGAGTCTCTTTGTTGATAACAAATTCTTTCTATTAAAGGGTAATGGACCAGTGAAAGTTACTGGAAGAATCAGTGGCTTGGCCGATGGAAATCATGGCTTTCATGTCCATGAATTTGGTGACAATACAAATGGTAAGATGTCTCTTCCCAGCTTTTGTGTTACAGCTGTAATGTGATTGCTCAGCTTTAAAGAGCTTCTCTTGGTGTTGCAGAACTGTAAGCGTGCTTGGGTCTCATGACTGCAAATCTGTATGAAGGAATTGTGCCCTTTCCAAAAGAATTGTTTCCCATTTAATATTTTGAATGTGTTTAGGCTGGTGTTCCAAGATCTGACATATCAAACACTAACCTAAATACTTTGATAGCCTAGTGTTAAGAAATAAGGAAGCTTTCAGCTGAGCAGAGAGTATACTAGAATGGGTAATCTTACCTTATTCAACTTGTAAGTCTGTAGTAAGTTAAACTTACCTCCAGAGAATTAGTAGGTCATCTAATAGGAGAGTAGCAGTTCCATCATTACCAACTTCAATTCCTTTAGCTATAGGAGGACTACCTTGGTATACTGTATAAGCAACAGATTTTAAACTGGCTACTAAAAAAAAAATTGCTTTTGATGACTGTGCTCTGTTTCAGGGTGTACTAGTGCAGGTTCTCACTTCAATCCTGAAGGAAAGCAGCATGGTGGACCAAGTGATGCAGAAAGGTGAGTTTAATGTGCCTGGTGTTTTGCTGGGTAGCTAATCCATGCAGCAGCCATCCAAGTGCTACTTTGTGCTTGAGAGGTCTCTGCATGAACAATGGTGGGACAGCACCAGAAGAAAACTGGTAATCCTGAAGGGACTGTGTAGGGTCACTTAAAGGTTCTGGTAAGTGTAGGGTGATATACTGCTTTAGAAGTATGGGTAAAATGTAGTCTTTGGGACACTTGGTTTTATCATGGGTTGGAGAGATGAAGAAATAAAGGCTTTTACTGAGTGAAGGTTCTTCAGGATGTTAATGTGGGGGATTCATGTGTTAAAGCCTTACTTAGTGGTGATTAGCTTCTGGTTTGGGGCCAGCTTTTGGTAACAGGGGCCCTAAACAGTGGTTGAGCTGTATGTAGGCTTGTCATGTGGCAGATGAGGATCATCAGTGAAAGGTGCTGAGGCTTCAGGGGAGACTGCAAGATGAATACAAAGCTCTGGGCATGGTGGCTTTTTATCACATGTGTTGGGCTGTTCTTAGCTTGTCGGTTGAGGTACTGTACTGCCTATACTGCCCTGGGAGCTGTGTGTCACTGCAGGGTCTAATGCTTAATACTGAGTATCTCTGGACCTCGGTGGGAGCTGAGACCTAGTTCTTCCCCTGGAAGCAGTTCCTGTAGACCCCCTTCAGAGAACTCTTGAATTTTGAGGCCTGAAGTCTGAGCAGTTGGTTATTTAAGCAGTGTGCTGAATGGCTTTGGAGGCTAGGAGAGGGCTGCACAAGAGCTGAAGGCTGGTGTGGTAGTGAGTGGAGCTAGGAGCAAGCGTAGAGAAGTAGATCTTGCATAAGTGGGGTCTTGACTGGCATTGGGACCATCTTGGCATTGTGATATGCCTTGAAATGCTCACATTTATGCCCATAACTGCACCTTCTGTGACTGATAAACCCATACCTGAGTGATCAGTTGCATGCCAGACCAGGCAAGCTGGCTGCTAGCCATCTGGATGACAGAGCAGCATGAAATGGTGTGCTTGCAGGCTTCACTGGCAGCCAACTGCTCTGGTGCTAAAGGTCAAAACTGCACGAACACTGTGGCTTCTGCTTTGTCAAATCCTGCTGCTGGTGTAACCTGCCTTCTCAGGCAGCTGTAGGCTGGGGAATTCTTAGGAGGGTATAAGAACTAGATTATGCTTTTATCAGTGTAGAGTTGAAACAATGGACTGAAGGTTTTTAGAAGCTTAAATCAAGGAAATTCCTAAAGGAAAAACTGCCCTTGACCTGGTTTTATAAGGCTTGGTTAAAAATATGCAGTTGGTGCTAAGCTGGTAGTGAGCTAAGCTAGGTCTATGAGCTTTAGAAATGAGTTGGTGAGTTGGTGTTTAGGGTTCAGAATCTGGACAGAGAAGTCCTGCAGAACATCAGCTTGTCCTTGGAGTGAATGATTAGAGGCAGATGTATAGGCAGCAATATGCTGGGATGAAAACTGAATTGCATGAGGCTTAATTCCTAAGGGAAGTCCTAGTGGAGATCTAGCTCTGATAAGAGCTGTGTGGTAGGGTATGAAGCCAAGTGTATGGGGAAAAGGCCAGACTCTGACTAATCATCTCTGATACTGATGGGAACTTTGCTAGCACTTAATGTATCCCCTTTGACCTGTCACTTGACGAACTGCTTCTACTAATCCTGTTTAAACCTAAAGCCTCCGGCTGCTTGTGGAATAGCTTGTCTGTGATAGTAAAAACTCTCAAGAATAGCAGCAGTGTTTACAGCAAACCTTGTATGTGCAGGAAAGGTTATTTCACTTGGTTGGAGAGACTTTTTGAGCAGAAGATGTAATCAGCATGGAGGAATTCTTGGTCATGAGAGTTGCGTGCTGTTGGCTTAGTTTATTAGGGATTGGTGGCTTTCCTTCCCCCAAAGCTGATGAACCTTTCAGTTTCAAGTTCTGCCTAGGACTGAATTTTACTCATCCCTTGAACTAAAGGAGCTAAAGTAGTGGAAGTGTTAAAGATTGGTGGTGATAAATGAGGACATATGTGCTGTTTAAGATAGTGGAGTACTTGAGTGTAGTAACTCTGGGTATTGTATTGTCTAGGCTGTCACTTAGAAGAGCTTTCAGTTCAACCAAATTTTCTATAAATTTCTCTGCATCTTTGTGTAGGCATGTTGGAGACCTTGGCAATGTGACTGCTAAAGGAGGAGTGGCAGAAGTGGACATAGAAGATGCTGTCATTTCTCTTAGCGGACCACATTGCATCATTGGACGTACCATGGTGGTAAGTGTCTTGGGGCATACCTGGATGCTTTTAGGAACTCTAGAGCAGTCTTGACAGTGAGTGGAGACTTTCTTGCTGGAGGCCAGTCCCTGGTGTCTGTTACAGGACTTGTAGTGTAAGATTTTGAATGTGGGGAGTTTTTTGAAGCCCTGCCTGCAAGTCCTTTGTGTATTATTAGTATGCCACTTAATTGCCATACTAATCTTAAATTTTCTGCCAGTCTTTGAAGATGGTCCTCTCTGTTTAACTTTTCTTCTTCCATCTGCGAGCGACTAAAGCAGCCTGATTTGAGGAAGGGACAGGCAGCTTGGCGCAAAAGCTGCCACTGAAAGTTGTGGCAGTGGGCACTTCAGGACACTGTTCACTAATACTGGTCTGGTAGCTGCTGGCTGTGGTGACTTGTGCCGTGGCCTCCCTAGGAAGGATGCAGGCAGAGGCTGAGTAGACTTGGCCACCCATGAGCATTGTTGGTCTTGTTTCCAGTGTGTGCTGAGACCACCCTGCTTCTGCATAGAACAGGCTTGGGCTGATGGCCAGAGAGCAGGGAGATGTGTATTATTGCTCTTCAGATGGCATGGCCGAGGCACTGCACCTGTGGTGCAGCCATCAGCCTTGTGTGGTAAGGGTGACCTTGAATGTCAAGTCCAAGCTTGCTCTTGGACTAGAAGTAAAACTTTTTGAAACATGAAGTTTTGGCTTCCAGTTCAAAGAAATTCAGCTGGAGGCAAGTTATTTTTTCTAGACAAGTCTAGCCTTGGGTTTTTAGCCTCAGATCAGTTTGGCATTCAGCATTATTTAATTACAGTAGATGCTCACTTGTGTAACACTGCTGGTAGCTGGCAGTACCACTTGTTGCTGCTGCTACTAATGTGAGTGAAAAATGTTGAGTAGTTATGCAATAACGTAAATTAAATCTTCAATTCTCTTTTAGGTCCATGAAAAATGTGATGACCTGGGTAGAGGGGGAGATAATGAGAGCAAATTAACTGGAAATGCTGGTCCTCGTTTAGCTTGTGGTGTAATTGGAATAGCGAAGAGCTAAGTCTTGTACCTGACATGCTAAAGGTGACAGTGGTGAATGGGCTGTATTTCATTGCAAATGCTGTACTTGGCCTTCCTTGTGCAAGCAAAAGATTTCTCACTTAATCTCATTACTACTCTGCATTCTGAGTATCACTTAAACTTGTGAAGACTGACTTAATTTTGTACAATGTGTGTTGCAATTAAAGTGACCCTGATGGAATGTCTCTGTAGTCTTCTGCTAAAACATCTGCTCTAACCATTAAGTATAGCTTCACCAACTGGAACCCCAGTTCTGTGTAATGGAAGATGTGTAGTAGCAGTCACATCCCAAACGCCAAAACTTCTGGTACACTGTGTGATTTGGAGGATTAGCCTTACAAGCTTTGGCATGACTACTCACCAAAGAGCAGTAGGCATTGTATTTATCAGGGCTTCCTTCTGGCAAAGTTGCAGCACTTGTAGGTTTCAAACTTGTGTAATAAACTTGCTGGGCAAATGCATCTTGGGTCTTGCTGTCTATAAAAAGAAAAAAAAACCCACAAACCCCTTATCTGCTGACTCACATATATGGGAAATTGGGTGGGGGTTTCCTCTTGTCAGCAGTTTGTGCTGGACACCAACAGCATCCAATGGGTTGCTTCCAGTTGGTTACCCTGAAATAACAAAGACCTGACCCTAGTCAGGATGTTTCTTGCTGTTTGTGTTTTCACATGTTCTGTACACAATCCCAGGTTCTGTGGTAACAATCTGACAGCGTCTGTACACTTGTATCTGGTTGTTTTGTGTACTGAAGGATGGTTGCTGCTCTGCAGAAATACCTTCTTGATGTAAGATGTCAGGGGGTGTGACAGTTCTGACTTCAAAACCTGTGTGGTTAGGAAACTAAGCTCAGAATGGTCTGGCTCCCACATGTGTCTTTGTGCTTCATCCAACACTCCATGGGTTGGCTGGCTGTGCAGCAAAAGCCAGGATGTGTTGAAGACACCTTTCTTCAAGTATGCAGGAGTGTCTAGTGTAGAATAGGCCTTTCCTTAAAAACAATTGTTGTAGCTCAAAGTTCAATATTTAATTTCATAAAGCTTTGTAAGCAGTGTGTACTAGTGCCAGCTTTCATTATGTTCTTGTATGTACCTCTTAAACATGGATTTCCAAGTCTTTTAATAGAGAAGATTATTAATTTTAATGAAGACTTCTATTAACATTCCTTTATCTTGTACATAAGAGATATTCGTTGAAGCAGTTTGTTGTAGTTCTACACACCTAGATTCCCATGTAGCATGTTACAAAGGGGAAGGCTGGTGGTAGTAGAGCAAGAATACTGTAAAAACATTTTAAACTCGCATTCACTGCAGGTGGCAAACAATTGTGTGTACAGTCTCTACCCACCTCTGCCTTTTCCCTGGGGTTAGTCTGTGCTCTGAGGGAGCTGTTGCAGCAGAATTAAGATGGTGACTGTATCTTCCTTCCAGCTCCCTTCTTTTAAGCATCAAGGGGTGCCAAACTGAATGCTCACAAACACCACCATCAGCTGTTTGCATTTCAGAAGTTGAGGATGGTTATGTCCTATCCCTTTTCCCTAAGGGGGGAGAACAGCAGGTACTTGGCAGCTGTAATGGAAGAAGTGTTCTGGCAGCTCTGGCTATGGCTTGCCTCCTCTCCATGGCAATTCTCAGTGCTGAACTTGACTGCTCTGCAAGCCCGGTCAGGGAAGGGCTTTCAAACCTGTTTGCTGTTGTTAAATGTCTGATGGCACGCTGGCCTAGAAGCCAACGCTGCATCGAAGGATCTAGGAGCAACGGTCTGTTTATGTACAAACCATTGTAACTGCCTGCCCAGGCTCAGTAACCGAGGTGGTAGTTGCTGACACTGTCAGTAACGGATGCTTGCACTGAGCTTATTAATCTTTACATACAGATTTCTGGCTTATTTTAAAGCCAGGAATTTGGTAGTTTTAGAAGGGTAGGATACAGTTACACTGGTGATGCTGTAAAGGATGCTGCAGCAATAGTAGATTTTATTATACAATCACTGCTTCAGAAGGCAGCAAGAAATTGTTCTGTAAAGGCCATCCAAGGTCTTCCCGGGCTTTCTGTTCAAATTCCTAACTAACAAGGGAAAGGGAGAGAATGGTGGCATTTGTGTGAACAGGTAAGCCTTGTGTCTCTTTCAATCTTGTCTTCAAATCTTTTAATGAAGTGAATTCATTTAAAAAAGTCCTACCTCCTTACAGAGACTTTTGGCAGTTTTTACTAAGACTTAAACATGAGATGTAGAGGTCTGGCTTTGTATGAAAAATAGTTCCACTGGCCCAGCAAAACAAAACATTAAGGACACGAGTTTTAACACATGGAAGTTGAGTTCACTACAAGTATGTAAACAGTTTTTTTCTCTCTTTATTCTGCTATTGCAAGAACATAAAAATATATGTCCTCTCCCCCAGTTCATAACTCCACATTTGCTTTCCCACCCCCCCCTTCCCTCCCCCAGAAAAAACTCCTCTGCCAGAGAGCAGCTGTGAAAAAGTACTGGTGTAAGAAAGCAGCTGCCCTTCACTTAGGGGGAAAAAACCCCCAACTTTAAAGGTAGAACACATATCAAGGAAAAAAAATTAAATATGTGCAGGATTCATACAGTTTTTCCACTATGCTTCTAGAGTTAAAACAAGCTCAAACAGAAGGCCTGGTGCCACCTGAGGCTGGCGGCCTGGTTTGTGGCTGTTCACTGGGCAAGCACGTTTCATGCTCTGGCTCTGCTCAGTTCAGTGCAGCCATCTTTCAGAACTGCACCTGAAGGGCTGACCACCAAGAACTAATATTCTCCCTCTTAAAATCTGACAAAAATTACTTAAGTGATACGGAGGAGATGGTAGAACGGACACATATACAAGCATATGCACTCTGTCCATCAGTCCAGTAGGGACAACACTGGGTAAAAACTTTAAACCTACCTCTTGCAGGGTTACAGGAGGTAGACATCGTTAACACAGACAACGGCAGCAGCCCAGACTTGGGTGAAGGAAGAGGCAGCGTTTTAAAATCCTCGTGCACCCTCTCACCTCCCTTTTTCCCAGCCCCATTTAAAAAAAAAAAAAAAAAAAAAGATAGGTTAGCATTTTCTATTGTGTTTTGGTGTCTCTGGTTTCTCTTTCACCCCACTTCCCAAAAAGCATCAATGAATAACAAGTACAGAAGATGCTGAACTGGTGTGCTTCCTAGCCCACCGCACACAGTCATTTTATAACATCACAAGCAGAGCAGACTAAGTATGTTTGAAGGTGTCCACTTTCTAGAAAAAAAAGATAATTAGGGCAACATTTACCACAGAACCAGTTGGAGGGGCAGAAAAAAATAAAAAATAAAAAAAAAAGCATTGCAAACACTAAACAGTTAACTCTTCAATTAACATTTTAAAACCACTAACTTTTACCTAGTATGGTCAAGTAGATCATTAAAATGCAGCAATCTAAAAATCAAGATGACTATTACAAATAAAAATTTGCTTCTGTGAATAGCTACACAAACAGATGTATTCCTTTTAACAAATATAAACAAAGCAGTCTAATTTAGACTCCAGTACAGCATTAACAGTTCAAACTTTTAAGATGTTGAACACTCCTTTTCCACTTCAGTGCAGTGTAGGAAGAATAGCACACATTAAAGTTTGTTACGAAAATAGAGTTTATTAAAAACACATCCCTATTGTTTTGAGGAGCTTTCACCTTTACCTTTTCTTAAATTAAAAAAAAAAAAATAGAAAGCACTTCTACTTCTGATTTGTAAACTTTTTAAAGTCAAAACTTTAAAAAAGTTACAGCAAAAATGGGTAATATTTTAATCATATCTTCATTATGTCATGTTACGTTGTGGCTATTTTAAATAGAAGGGAAGCAATCAAATTGCTTACAATTCCCCACCAACTACTGAGGGGCTGTGATATAAGCAGAAGCAAATATAATACAGCAGACTGTACAACTCTAAAGCTCTACACTCCAACAAATGTCACTGTCATCTTTCAGCAACTTCCAGTCGCTAGCGAGGAGCCTCTGCCACTGAGCCCGTATCCTTTTCCGCTTGTTCCACAGATGAGGTAGCCTCGGATGTTAACTCTTCGACAGGTTTTACACCTGCAGGTTCAGCCTCTCCCGCAGCAAGTTCTGTAACAATGTCTGCGTCTTCCATTTTGCCGCTATGAGATTCATGGTTTTTGTCGCCATCTGCCCTGTCTGTCATCTCAGTTTTTTCCTTTCCTCGGTTTTCTTCCTTGTCTCTACGCGACTCCCTGTCTCTCGAATCTCTCTCTCTGTCTCGATGGCCACTGGACCGCCTGTTTCTGTCCTCCAAGTCTCTGTGTCTCTCACGCTCAGGGCTTCTTCGTCCCCAGTCTCGCCTGTCACGGTTACCAAGTCGCTCGTGATCTCTGTCATCGTTGCGGTTACCGTAACGGTCACGATCATTTTCTACCCGGTTTCCAAAAGATCTCCTTCCAAACCTTTCCTGGTCTCTGTTAGGAGTGAATGTCTGCCTGTCATTCCTAAACTGCCTCCCATCTCTGTTCTCTTCGGGTCCGCCTGGCCCCCCACTTCCCGGCATCCCCCCAGGTCTCACAAAGTGACCTGGTGGTGGGAAGGGGGTTTTCATTCCGTGGGGGGGAGGCATCCCAAAGCCCCCCGGCCCTGGTGGGGGCCCTCTGTGCATCATGTGGGGAGGCATGTGTCGCGGTGGCATCAAGGGAAACCGCTGCAGAGGAGGGGGTGGCATTCCTGGCGGCCGCTGGAGTGGTATCAAACCAGGCCGGGCACCCAAGAGGCCAGTGGATGGAGTCTGCAACCCAACAACAGGGGCTGGTGGGGGCGGAGCAACTCCTTGAGTGCCTGCAACAAACAAGCACACACACAAAGTCAAATCAGAGGCTGGCAGAAGAGGGGGAGGAAAAAGCATTTTCATAATTTCCAAAACATTCTGAAATTCTCTGATGAAATCAGTTACACCAAAATTGGGAGGGATGGGGGAAGGGAAGAGAGCCGCCTCCAGAGCTTCCTGTGCTGGTTTACATGCTGTGAAGAGAGCATCATCTTTAAAGGCAAGTTTGTGTCGTGCTGGAAGTAAGTAATATTGCAATGGTAGTAACTAAATGCTTGTCCTAAAGGCTTCCTTTTGTGAAGAAGCCATTGACGTTTTGCAGGTCAGAGTTCTTTTGATCTCCATCTCAGTGTCTTGCTTCATCAACTGACTGCTGACCAAACACCCTCCTAATAGGTTATGCTTCTCAGGCTTTTCATTAAAGACACCTCACCTACTTTAGTTAGCCTTAAAACATTTATCCTCTATTAAAAACATCAGTGAAATGGTATCCAGCTAAAATGCTTGAGATTTGAACTGGCCTTCAACAAGGTTTTCAACGTGCAGAAGAGACAGCAGTTACAGCAAGCTATCTATGAAGGCAGAGGTGAGGTCAGAACAGAGCTGGAGTAGGAGCAGGAAATCACAGAGAGCTCAATTTACAGTTCTAGAGAAAAGGGATACAACAAAGTTTACTTTCAGCAGAATAAACCCTGCAATGTAAACTAAAAGGAAATGCAACAAGTAATTTCTGGGTTTATTTAAAAAAAGAAAAAATCATCCTTTATAGCACATACCCAACACAACCATACACAATCGCAACTGGTTTCCATTTTTATTCCTGGACTCACTCTTGCTTTTTGCATGTTCTTCATAAAAGACAAAATACCCAAACACTCAACACATACCGTTTGAGAAAACTCGACCCAAAGCTTGCTGACATCAACCCGAGCCAAAAGGAGTGATTACGAGCTCCAGATGAGGACCGCATACCAGTGTGTGCCAGCTTATCTCCTGTGCCTCCTTCTGTTTAACTAGTTAACGCTATTGTTGCATGTTCTCTGTAGCCTTGTTACTGGACCTATCTGCTCATTAGCAGTTATTTACCTGAAAATAAGCTCCCTATCTGAGAAAGTGAGCGTGTGGTGTTATTGAACTCCTAAACTTAAAGGAATCAACAGTTGCCAGCAGAACAAGTAGAACTCTCTCTTAATCCGTCTTGTGTTCCCTTATAAATTTGCCGGGACTATAAATGATGTTTTATTTCCACACAAAGTTAAGAATGCAAGTTATGTAAAATTTTGTAATTCCTGCCCTGGGTAAAAGCAGAATGTGAAATAGCTATGTAAATTAATACTAGAATGAAATACTTGGCAGTGTCATCAGTGAAAACTCTGCTTTCAGCTTAATGAGCACAGGGGAGCAGACACCCCAAAAAACCTTCCATTCAGCTATCGCAGCTTCCCTCTTTCTCCACCTGACTTGTTTAGCACTTCTGTCCCAAGTATGCCTGAGCCTTCCCAAGAACAGACATGCTGCTCTTTCACCACACCACTTCTTATGTTTAATAACATCTCTATCAGAAACCTTTTAATCCGAGTGCTCATTATTAGAAAGAAATCATATGTTGCTGATCAGGAGAACTCCGGTAACAAAGATGTGGGTATTCTTCCCGTCCATAGTACCATCTTACCTTCCCCTCCAAGCAGTCACTTTTAAGACATGGCTTGATAGGTCACACTCTTTGAAAGAAATGTTCCAGCAGCAACAGCGTATTTTTTTCTGTTGTTTGGTTTATGGTTGTTTTTTTTTTTTTCTTTCTCCTTTTTAACTTCAAAATGCACAGCCCTCCCCTTCCTCCTGTTCACAACCAGGGCTGAAGTCAACTAGTTCAAAATCCTCCCATGACTTAGTGCAAGCATCTGACAAGACAGACATACAGCTAATGTATCTTCCGAGAATATTGTTTTGTTGAATTCTGAGGTTTGGGGATATTTTTGTTGATAAGTAAAATGTCCCACTGAAGATTAAGCAGAAAACAATAACTGAGATCTAATGAGCCGAAGAGGCTAAGCGTATGCTTCTTTCTCCCCTACTGCCACAGAACCGACTTAAGTTATAAAAGAATGAACATGAGGCAAGGATGAAAAGTTGTTTTAAATGTAACAACGGCGAGTTATTTACTCTCTCAGCCTTATTTCTACACAATGCACAGAAGCAGCATAATGCCATCTGAAGTTCATTCTCTTTCCATCTGGACTGCATTAGCAGGGTAGCTGAACACATTTATTTTAAACCAGCCCACTCAAATTCTGAGGCTGAAGTAGACTGTAGAAAGAATTATTAAAGCTTCCTCTCCGTGCGGACAAATCAGGCACCAGTTAAAAGTTTACTCTCAAAGAGCCATCCGGAAGCACCTCCCAGTTTACTGAAAATGCTCAGTAAAATTAGCAGTACAGATTGCACATGCAGCATCTAGGAAAATGTAAAGCCTTTTGTTGTCTTATATAGGGAGAGACAGTATGTGAAATTTAAATAGTTTGTCACACTTGAAAAGAAGGACCACGGCTCCTAGAGAAACAATAAAGCAATGTAATGACTATCTCATACCTGTGCAGACGAGTGATGAAATTTATCTGCCCCAGCCTGCATTTCATTCATTCGTTCGTAACTGTCAGCCTTGTTGCAGTAGCTAACCTTGTCTTCTCGTTTAATGGATATGAAATACAACCATCCCTTTCACCAGCTGCTTATTCTACGTAACTTGGCTAAGACCCGGCCTTTAATACAGGACATGGCTTGCAATACTGGAAATATAATCCTCACACTTTGTTATTCTATTCAAATGTGTAAAAGCATAGATTGCCTTCACAATTTGGTTTGGGTTTCTGTTTGTTTTGTTGGATTTTTTTGCAACCATTACCAGCGAAGCACAGCGAAAGATCCTCAGAACTTGCGAAGCGTGTTTACAACGAAGAACGCGGATCCAAGTGCACTGGTAAAACCCGTCGTTAACCGCAAGTGTTGTTTCAGAGATGCAAGAACAATCACACAGTATCAAAAGTTTCATAATTTCACTTTACTCATAAGACATAGCCCAAAATGCTAGAGCTGTCCAGAAGCATCTTCTATCCAAAGAGGTCACAGGAGTCATCCTGACTGTTGATAACTTAGGTAAAAAGCTAAATTTCTGTGTCACTGTAATTCCATTTCTGATTGTTTTGTCTCCTGGCTGGACAAATCCCATGTTCCCTTGTGGCAATTATCAGTGTTAAAAAAGGTAATGTAACAGAATTGTAGCATCTGATCTGGTTTTTTTTAACTGAACTCCGCTCAGTGAGTGATTACAGTGTCTCATAATCCACTACATTACTTGTTGTAAGAAAGCAATGGAAGGAATTGTGTTTTCTGTATCTGTCACAGCAATCCTGCTTCAAATACACCTCCTTTGCAAATCTGATGGAAATGTGTATGAGAACAAGAAGTCAAAAGCTAATGATTCCAGCAGAACGGGCTAAAGCTTTACACTTTGAGTTTGATGCTGATGTCCTGCAACATTTAGCACGTCACATTAATCCTTCTATTGTTCTCCAGCAGGGAATGCTGCATCTTAAAACTAGAACATTAAACACTACCAGGAAACTCCTGAGAGAGGGACAGTGTTGTTAAGCCTTATGTCTTTTTCTGGAGTTTGATATAGCATACCTTAGACCAGGCCAAGACTGTAAAGAAGCAAGCCTGAATTTAAGAGCCTTAATATCAATTCACAGCTTACATTTTTCGGGGTAGTCAATGTCCGTCACTGAAGCCAGCAGGAGCTTGCTCATATTCATGTAAGATGCTTAAACAAGGATCTACGAGTCCAACTACATTATGTGTACCATGTTTGTTACTGGTATTAAGACTTCTAAAATTCCTGCTTTATAAAACATGTAACACTAAACTAATCCAGGTCAAGTGAATCATCAAGGCAAAACTTAATTCCATGAATGGTGCTTGAGAGTTCACTGTTCCCTTACCTCTGAATTCTCATTCAGTAGTATTATGAAAGCAACAGTCATATGTTATTAGCAAACACACAGCATTTGTTCTGCTTTTAAAATGGGCTATCACAATGCAATATGTTTATCATCGTTCATATCCACTATTAATAAAAAGCTCATCCTTCCTGTAAAGGAAGTATCCATTTCATAATATAGTAATACTCTGGTGAGCTGAGAGAAGGTTGTAGTCTGTCTTTTATAATTTAATGCAGATTATAAACAGACCATGTAGCTACTTAAGAACAAAGCAGCAAGGGAGGAAAGAGTAAGAATTCAGCATGCGTTACCAGGAAATGAGTACCAAGTTCATTCAGAACTACAGGATAATTAATCTTTGATAATATGTAATTTTTGTTATATGAAATTTGGTAAAAAGAGCACTAGACCAGAACCTACAAACTGCAATATGGTGTATTTAATCAAGATAATAGATCACAAAATCTGAATATTCGAAACATAGCATCTGCAACAGCAGTTTATTACTGGTCCGAAGTACAGCATTTGCTCAACACTAAGAACAAGTTGGCAAATCAAAAATTATTTAAAAGCCTGTCACTTTCTGCATTATGCACATGTAAAAGGAGTCTAAAAATATCTGCTTTGCAGATCATTAAAAAAAATGACATATGAGCACACACTCACAAAATCTGTTACAGTCTGGATAATCTTGTTCAAATTAAGAACAAGAAGCTATAACAGCAGCAAATATGATCGAGGATACAACTACATCAGAACAACCTGAGAGTGGTTTTTAGAAATAGGCACAAAAATTTCAGACACAACGTCCACAAGGGATCACTCCTCTGAAGCACAAACATGTCTTTGTTGGAAGTGATGAAAGAATTACATTGGAGGAAGGAAGGAAATTAGTGGAGGTGAAACAGAACGCAACTTACATTACTAAGAAAGCATACGAAATCTTACAATAATCAATTCAGAATTACTTTGTAACATATCTTCCATATAAAAACTGAACAGATAGATAAGCTTCATTTTGAAGTTACAAAAATTAGAAAAGAGCTCCTGCGTTTGTACAGATTACATAAGGTGTTCTCAAGCAAGCTTAAATTTAGATTTCTATGACAGTCTCTTCAGAGCAATCTTCATTCAGCCTGCTGAAGTAAGTTCTTCTATCCTGCCCAAATATCCGAAGAACATCTCTTCATTCTTCATGTTACACTACTCAAGCCCCTTCATCCCTACTTCCCCAAGCAGAGTCCTCATGACATACTTCATGATGCTGTCAAACAAATCTTTCTTCCACCTTCTTATCTCAGCTTGGAGAGCCACATCATGGGAATGTTTAATGAGCAGTTTGAAGACTTCGTGAGAAACCAGTCACACGATCAGTCATCTATTCAAATTGCTAAACCATATACTTGTGAACGTGGTGAGGTCCTTTAGTCTGAAGCATTTGGCATCCCTTGTCTGCACTTTCCCATGGCTAACTGAGAGCGATGCTGTACCTACTCATTTACCTGGTCCAGTTCATTTGCCTCTGACCCGTACAAGACTGTAGGTCAGAAACTAAAGCTACATTTAAATTGTCAAGCCTGCAAGTATTTCTGGGCTTCAGGACCAGGATGCATATGTAGATTGCATCTCATGTCTGCACACGTGGCAAAACCCTGGCACACTCCCATTTCCCATGCTTTGATCTCCCTAGCAGTGAAACTTGACACACAGAATGAAAAGGTCAGAATGACGATGCAGCCTGGCCAGCTCTTGAACTCAGAGGATGGGGAGGGCAAGACTTCAAGGGACACTTCTTTGCTATCTAGATCAGCATGAGCAGTGGAAAACATCACCTCTTTAATGTTTTTCTTCCAGCCTAAGGAGAGACCGGACCTGGACTCTCATACACCGGGCTAAGCTCAATTGGTAAATGAATCAAAGTGGTTTAAAGAAGACAGTTTCATTTGTGTTAACTTACTGAAAAGTTTTAAAAGCAAAGACAACTGATACTAATATTTTATCTTTAAACATGTAAAATATTAAAACCTGTTTCTCCTAGTTTTCTTGTATCCGATTGTAAACAGTCCCCTTTAACTCCAAAATGTCAGGATGAAAGGATTTTGCATAACTCCTTGATCATAAATAACAACTTGAAATAAGGCACTCTTCAAAATAAAATGCTGTTACTCCAGTGAATGCGTAAGATCTCTAAGCTATTGCTTCGGGACTATTCTGTAAGCTCACACATGCAAAAAGAAAAAAAAAAACCTCTCCTATCCCCTTGTTGACAAGACTGACTGTTGAGAGAAGTCACTCTGACCACATGGACAACTTTATCTATCTGCCTCAACTATTCAGTAAACAAGTTAATAAAAATGAAGGCAAGTTCTTGATCTTCAAATTTATCAAATTCACTTTCCTTGAATTTGTAAGAATAAAAAAAGCTACTGCCCAAGTAACTATTATGGGTATAGAATTTACTTGATTTGAATCTTAATTTTGTAAAACCTTTTTCTTTTGTATATAGTGGTAGAGCAAACTGCAGAGTAACAATACATTCCAAAGGCTTGGAATGCCGTACAAAATATAGTACCAGGAAACGTCAAATATCTGGTAATACTGCATTACAATTGTGAAGAGTTTAATTTCATCATTGAGGTGGGGACGTCTTAAACATATAGCCCAATAATCCTTATCACTACAAGATTCTCTCAATCCATGGTGTCACCACAGAATTTCTTGTAAGCTTTTCTGTTTGCCAAGTGTCCAAGATACTCTAAACCAATTAGCTGCTGGTTTTGCATATCAGCTTTGGTAAGACTGTAAAAAGCAGACCGATTTTCAGAGAGAAGCGGCTCTTCACTTTTTGAAAAAGGCCTTATAAAAGGGCCTTATTTTAAGTTTCCAACATGAAGGATCCAAAAATCACTAGTCATGGCTGGAAAATTTAGCCACCAAATCCAATAGAGCAGTAAGCTCTCAGAGAGACATATCTTTAGGTTTTTTTCAGTGTACATGCTACAGTTCTGGTCAGAAACACACTGAACCAAAATGATCTTTTTCATTCACTTGTTAGGCACTCATTTAGAGGTCCATGAATGTAATAATCTCATTAAAATTTGTAGAATTTTTGTAAAATTTGTAGAAACAAGTCTCTTGAGCATATTCTTGACACTGACCTATAAAAGGCCATCCTAAAATAAGTATTTAGCAGACCCCTGTAATATTAAACAGTACACACTCTCTTTAAAAAATTGAACCAAGTTCATGTCATATAATGAAAAGTAAGTTGTGTAAGGTAGCCAGTATTTCCTTGGTTTCGCTAGTCAAAATATCGTTTTGTAATATTTAAATAAGGTAACAGTTTAAAAGGTTTCAAAACCTATAATACTGCAGGGCTGAATAAAAGCCTTTTTTTTTTCATTTTATTAAAATAATTTATTTAATACATAAAAAGTATACCATATTTTCACAGATTTAAAAAATACACTAAAAAATAAATACACTAAAAATTACTGTTTCTCTTTAACTTAATTTTATACATGTAGTACTTGAGTCAAAACCGTAGTTCATATGTCATACAGATGTTTTGTTCTAAACTGTGGGGTTTTTCAAGGCATAAGCCTCAATTTGTTAAAAGTGGACAGCACTCTTTTCTGTCCTAAATTTGTAACTTTAATGTTACAGCCTTTTTGCTTCTTCAGAAAACAATCTTCAATAATAATAATGGTAATAATAAAATTACTGCTCCTTCTGTGCGAAAATCAAACCTCTAAAAATTATTTAAACTCAACAGAAGGGCAGGTATTTCAACAAGTTTAGAAAAATCTGCTTTACTTCCCCACAAACTCTAAGTGAGTAGCAAAATCAAAATCGTATTTTAAATGAAGGGAACAGTAAACTGAAGAATACACACAAAAACTGAACTTACCAAGAAGTGGAATAGCTTGGGTGACAGGAGCAGGTACATTAGTGGGTGCTACAGGAGGTGGAACAGTCCCATATATTTTGGAACTATCGGTAGTTTCAGCATTCCCTCTGGCTCCAGAAACCACTGTTGGGATGGGATTTCCTACAGATGAATCTTTTGTAGTGTCTTCATTCACACCAGTTGCTGTAGCTAAGAAACAATGCATTGATGAATTAAAACAAAAAACTCAGCTTTTCTGCTTGCACGATACCTTCCTTCTACTGCCGCTTACCCGAGATCTAAACACTTACAATTTGGGATGTTTACTGCTGGAGTGTGAGGAACAGATACTGGAGGAGTTATAGGTGGTGGTGGTCCAGGTGGAAGAAAGCCTATAAAGAAGTATATATTAGCACTGAGTACCACTTGACAAAACACACTGGTGTAGTTTATATGGCAGATGCTTTTCTTTGGTATATGGTTTAA
>JAAGNO010027889.1:0-33257 GCA_033439905.1 Ceryle rudis
CGGAAAAAGTCTGTAAATATTAAAGCTCAAAGAAAGACATTGAACGCTTGAAGAGGTTAATTTTTCTCCTCAATCACAAAGGCACTGACACGCCTATAAAATAATTTGACTTATTTTCTTTGAGTTTATCATTTACCAACAACCATTTCTTGTGGTGCTTGTAATGACATCAAGCAGGACCAATTCCTGTTACATTATGCACTGAATATTGGAAGTTAGCCTCCAGTCACAAAGCTATTTCAAACACTGTACCATGGAATCTCATGCATTTTCATAGGACACTGTACTTTCATAGCTCAAGCATATTTTTAAATGCCTCTTCCACTTTGTCATCTTTATTACAAAGTGCTAAAAATGTTTCTAATGCTTCTAAGAACACATTTCCACCAGCTGAAGAAACTTGTAACTAGTCACTGTTCTCTACTGACAGGATAGATATTGTGAGATATGTCAAGTTTGAGTCAATTTTCAGCTATTTGCTTTACTTATTATTTACATGGTTAATTAAGATAGAAAACTTTTGTGTTCTAAACATTCACTGCAAGAAAGAGTCATCCATATTTTTTAAACTCTGAAAGTACATATGAAAACATCTGACTGTAAAACCCTACTTTCAGTAGCACAGAAAGATAATCTGAGAAACAACATCTAAGAAATATTCTTTAAGAATAATTATAGGTTATCTCCTTCCAGCTCTACTATTAACTCCCCATGACAAGAAATAAAATAATTTCATTAATATTTCCACCTCAGTTTGTCTGTATTAATGAGGGGGTACTTTTCTGCAGTCAAGAAATAGTCATCTTTTTTGTGCATTGATTAACACAATAGAGTTCAAAGTCTCTGGGTACCATCCAAATACCAGCATTAAATAAAAATGAAAAACAAAACAAAAACCAAACCAAAAAACCCAAACCCCAAAAAAACCCCAACATTCAGTAAGATACATAGCCATCTTTATCTGAACCTCTTGGACTCATTAAACGCTAATCAAAATAACTCTAAGACCCAAATTCATTTATTCCTTACCTCTGAACCAAAAATACTTATGAAGCTACCTTTCCACAGGAATTTAGACAGACCTTTTTTAAGTACTGCTCATAGCTTGGAAGCGAACAAATTTCTCTAAAGTATCAATAAGATGTTTAAGTCAAGATGAATTGTAAATTAAAAGGTTACATTTAGGTGCAACTCACATTTTGAACAAAATTTTGGATTAGATTTTATACCTTGATTGAATTTGATCTGGATGCAAACATCAATCAAAATTGTTTCAGAACCCCTAAATTACAAACATATATACAGCTTCGCAAGATGCTTCCATTTAGTACATTTTTAAACAAAGTGCACCTCAAATTATGAATTTCACACAAACCAAAGTATCATTTTTACTGCTGACGCTAATGGAAACCCTTTGCCCAGGAAAAATTTCAACTTCAGTTCATTTTTTGATCATATATTTATAGTGCAACACTTCCACACAGATGTACATTGTAGATGTATTATATTCATTAACTAGTATTTATGAAACAGCTCTTAAAATGCAGGAGACAAATTGCATCAAAAATTATTTTTTCTGCTCTGCCATCAGGGCTTCTTAGCTGACCATCCATAACACGTGCCATTGCTGATTGCATGGGGACAACCACTGGAGTAAGTGAGATAACAAGAAATCACTGAATATAGTAGAGTTAGAACTTTTCTGGTCCTACATGCATCCACTTATTCAGGAAAACTACACAAATATCTGTCCTCACTCTACTCATGAGTGTGTTACCGTACAGTTTAGAATTGTATCCCTTACTTTTCCTTGAAATGCTTGAACCCTCAAAATGCTGGTGCCATAACTCACTGCCACTGATGGCTCTGTATACATCCAGGCGCTTTGATGTCCTGCCAAAGAAGGAGGTTGCAGCCTTGTTTTGTGTAACTTGTCATGCTTTGAGTCTTCTAAGGATTTTCTTTCCCAGCCCAGGTGTAGGTCATGGACCTCTAACTCTCAAGGCCTGATACAAGCTTAAGACAAGGGAATCCAAACACAGCTGTAAAATGTGGGCTTCTGTGTGTTGGTGCAAGGAATGTGAATTTCCAAGAAATAATGATGGTGGGAGGAAAATACCAGGCATATTGACTGCTGACAGAAGCCATATTCGTGCCAAAACTAAGACAGAAACATTCAAGAGCAGTCACTCTTGAAGCTGTTACCCCTTTAAGATTGGTAGCTGAAAGGGAACTTGTGATATCTAGGACACTGTAAACCAGTGTCTCTAAGGCACACAGCTTTCAGCAAATTAACCATCTTCAATTTAGGCTATCTGCATGTTATGTGTCAACAATGCTTGTTTTGCCTCAGCCCTCCACTCTTTCAGAATTTGTATATTGTATACTCCTCACTCTCCTCAATTTATTAGCTTCATGTGTTGATATATGTGGCAGACAGAAACAAAGATAAACAAAAGAATGTTCTGGTTTGTTCCCCAGGAGGGAAAAAAACCAAACAAAACAAAAACCCAAAACAGCAAAACAATTAATTCATTATAAAAGTAGGACTTTCTGGCTACACAATGATTCATCATGTTAACAAAATAACAGGCAGATTTTCAGACTGTGGCTGGATTCAGCCATGGAAGAATATAATGTGTTGACAAAAAAAACCAAAATTATATGATTTCTATCTACAAAGACACATTTCTTGCCTTCCATCTTATCAGCTCTGGCTTAGTTTGCTAAAATTTTACTATTTTTATCTGATATTATTGCTAATTACAAGCAACAAAATACTCTTATCCGTGAGCGAACTCTGAGCAAAATCACAGGGATTCAGAAATGTAGGAGAGTGCTAAAAAAAAACACCCCACAAACAACAAACTGTAAGGGAGAACGAAGAGAGGCTAGGAGAAGGAATGAACAGTTATCCAAACTAGCATATGCAAACGAAACATATGGTCGAGCCTGCTTATTCCGCAAGCAATATACTCATTGAGGATGACTCATAAACACATGAAGTATAACACTTAGTACAATCTAAAATAACAAAAAACAGCCCATAAGACCAGTTTAAATGTCAGATGTTTATCCTGAAAAATATAATCAAAAGCTTCAGGTTTTTTGTACTTGTCTTAAGTATGTAATATATACAAATATGCTAGCTCTTTTTCTGTCTTTCTTCCTCCTTTTGTGAGGAAAATAAGCAGTAGCTGTAGCCACATTGTAGTACATGAATTCATCTCTAGTCTGCAGAGACTCTGAGCTACTTCTTTGAATAAATGGAAAAATTAAAATGAGCTGATGTATGAGTTCACGCACAAGTTCACATATCGGAGAAGGTTTTATATTGATAAAAATCAGCATAACTAAGTTTGAAGAATATCAAAGATCTATGCAGAGTTCTTTAATTTGACCAAAAATCAAGACATCATTAAATTCTTTGGTGAAACAGTAAAGTTTGCAAGGATCTTTCCCCCTACAGAAAAAACTCAAGTTCTCAGCTGAGTCTGAAATCTCTCATCCATAACTGCCTATATGAAGTCAACAAGATGACAGATATTAACTGCTGGATTTTAGCCAATATCTGCATCCTAACATAAGGGATCAGGACATGGTCAGGCCCTAAAACCAGAATTTAAAATCAGAATATTTTCCTAGGCCTGGCACATGTTTACGCTTAACTCGTGAGGAAACTCACCAAAACACAGAGCTGAGGTTAACACTTTCTACATTATGACAAAACATACCAGTTGCCCAGAAAGAGCAGGAGGTTGCCTCCTGATTTCTGAGTGACATCTGGACCGTGGACAAGTTCTTCTCTCTGTGGACCAGATGAACAAGGTCCATCCAATGGGCTCTTTTGTAGATAGACAAACTCTGGAGAACATTTTACTCCCAGTCTTGATCAACCCATCTCCCCATGACTGGGGAAGAGGAGTCTGGGATTATATCACCTCTACTCCCACTCCTTGGCAGGCACAGAGGGCATTCAGCCAGTTGCACTGTGTTTGCTTATCAAGCACACCTTTCTCTCTTTCCTCCAGATGAAGGTGTCCCCTTGATAGGGCTTGTCTGGCCTATCAGCTGTAATTGAACTATCTTCTGGTTTGCATAATCTAATTAGCCACTCTTCACCTTCCCTGATAAGGAGAACAAAGACCTTTGCTTAACCTTTCACTTTCACAATTTAATTCATTATTAAAATATAACTACACTATGACTTCTCTATTATTCCCAGTCTTTTTTTTCCCTCGCCAAATCTTAATTTTATTCCATAATTGCTGCTATATATCCTTGCCCTGGAAGCTAAAAAGAATGAAAGCTCATTGATCACTTGTCTTGATACCAGAAACTGCACAGAGATAAACAGAAAGAATAGCAGAATAATCCTGTAGGAGACAAACATATACTACTACCCTGCTAGAGAAGAGATTAAAAACATTTAAGTGAAGTTCAAGACATAGTGTCCTTATAATTGAGGTGAAATGCCAGGATTTTAAAATCGCTAGAAAAATATATTTGGGTATGACTGTATTGAAACTAAATAGAAATTATGGCCATTCTGCAGACTGTTTATATTAGAAACCAGTTCAGGGATTTGAGATGCTTACCACAAGACAGTAACAGTCCTTTTGATACTCCTTTCAAATAACAGAATTAGAGGTCTGGGCACAGAGTAGCCTTTCATAGAGAAAAGGATTCAAAATTGCTATTTTGTTCTAACTGCGAAGACATCTTAGAACCAATTTTCACCCAAAGCCTATAATAAAGGGAATAGGAGAGCAACATAGGTGTGCTGAAACAATAGTCTTATGACAAAACCATGCAGTCCTGTCTCCACAGTGAATACAGAGAAGAAAGAGGATAATGCTTGATAGAACATGGCAAATCCGCCATTTGTGAAGCTAAACTGTAATGTAGATACCACAATGCAGTGTCTTAACAGAGACTGAACTAAATGACATATTACGGTGCAACCCTATAGAGGTTAATGCAGATAGGATGGTTTTTTGCTCAGTGCTTTATGAAACCAGGCAGTGTAAAGTGTGAGTAACACTGATATTATTAAATTAATATAGCAAAGCACTCAGTAGCTCAACAGTAGCAACTGTATTTGTGATTAGAAATGGGTTTCAAAACATTTTCCATGGAAAGGTCAGTGAAACGTCTTAACAATAAATAATATCTTTCGTAACCTTGAAAGATCTATGAAATGTCTTGAGCTACTGGCAAACAAGGAAATGCTATAGAGCCAAATTCTTCATTCATTTGCAGCAACTGTAGGTCATTATTTTCTGCAAAATATTTTCTGGCCCCTCTGAAGTTTGATAACTTTTTTTATCTCATATATTTTAATTCTCAATTGGTTGGCTGGCAGACTAAGGAGAACACACAAAAAAATAAAGTATTTTTAATAAAATATGTTCTCCTAGTCAATTCTAGATGTTGGAGAAATGCAGATGAGCATGAAAAACATATTTATCCAAGTTCCCTTAAGGGTTATCTATTGGTTATTTTAGTCTATGTGATCTTCCATAAGTTGCTGACTAGTATCTTAGTTTTTCCAACATATGAAAAGGTTACTTTAAATATAGTTACATGTTTATCCATTTGTGCGTAAAAAAAATCACTCTCTCATTTTTTCCCCCATTCTGCCATTTATTATGAAGTAGAAAAAGGAACTAGTTTGTCTCGGCATATCTCAGAAACATTGCTTCATTTTGCACACAGAAGTGAAGACTGTTAGTAGTCCATAAGATATGTTGATAAGTCTCTTGCAGCAACTGAGATTTGTGGGACTTTATGTGCTTCTGCATTGGTACTTAAAAATGCTTACCTCAGGTGAGCAGCTGCTTGATTTGCGAACAAAGCAATGTTTGCAATTTCTGTCAAGGTCATGGAAGCGCTACAGGATTCATAGAAAGCACCTTCCATATACCTACATTACTCTTAAGATTTACCAAGAGTACGGCTGCTCAGCTGCTTGCAAAATGTGCTAAGGAGAAAGGGAAAGGCAAAGGAGAGTCCATAATGAGATCTACAGAAAAGCCATGTTGTTTTTAACGTGTCTGCCATTAATAGCCTTTTAATTTGTTAAAAACAAGTTGATCTGTGGCACCTTCATGGGTACATGAGCTTGTCTGAGGAACAAACAAGAAGATAGGAAAACAATTCCCCCATGCTTGGGTACATGCTTTTATTCTTCTCCACCAGCTACAGAACTTAAAGTGAACTTAAAGTGAATTTATAAGAACTTAAAGGCAACTTGATATAGACAGGGAGCAGTGAGAAGGAGAATGGACCACAGCATTACCCTCTCAGCTGGCCAGCTGCACAGAGAATGGTGTGCATGTTGCCCAGAACATTGAAGAGCTCATAGATGGCTGATGCACTGAGAAACACACCTATCCAGCTTCATACAATGTCAGGAGGTAGCACTACATGCCCTACAGAGTTTTTATTGAAAGGCACAATTTTCCTTTTTTTTATATTCTTGACATTTTCTCAAGAAACTCTGAACAATAAAATCTGTAAATAACAGACACATCCAGTATCATGCCAAAAGGTAAGAGAATCCTAAGCCTATTTCCTCTGACTTACAAATCTGCACACAAATAATGAACACCTCTGGTGCTGCAAGGCACTAACCTCTATCTACAGTGCCCCCTGTCATCTTTGTTAACATAACAAAGTAAAAAGAAGAGCCAATCTTTCACTCTCTCCCGTCTTCTTGCAGCAGGCAATAAGAGGAATGGCTTAATTAGCATAAATATTGGATTGTGTAGGTATGTGTCAATATATACACCAATAAGATGTGTTTTATAGATAAAAATATATCTACAGTTATATGTTATACAGGTAGATATACAGATGTGTAGAAATATAGAGATGATATAGATATAGGTATAGATATAATAGATAAATATACATGTCTGGGAAAACTTAATTTTATTTAAAGAAAAAGTACTGCAAATGTGTATGAATTGGTTACAGAAAATTGAACTTGTTCTGCGTTTAGAGCAAGCATGCATGGGATGGTGCAGCACTATGTACATGTACCTCAGCAAGGCTGGTACATGGCATAGTGCCAGTGGAGAATCTGTGCAGGGATGCTACCCTGGTTTTGACAAACAGGGCAGTGACTTTACTGCAGCAATCTTCCTAAGCTGAGCTGACTATGAGTCACAGGAACTCTTATCCCAGCCATAGCTCTCATGAGCCAGCTAGAGTTTTCTAACTTTTTTCACGTGGATGTACACCATTACCTATGAAAGTAGTGGAGTCCACAGACATTTTTATATGGGTCAAAAGCAAATTCAGTAGCCTAACTCTCATAAAAGTTCTGGGTTTAATGGTTAAATCAACACTGGTGATGCTGAAGCATCTCACCAGTGATTCCACTGGAGGGAAGTTGTAGTGCAAGGAGTGCTTCTTTTATGGGGTAAATTTGCAGATGAGGTAAAATCTATGCCACATCTCTCTAGCTCAGTGTCTGATCTAAAGAAGTTTGAAAGGCACTAATCTACCTTTTTATCTTTATTCTTAAGACAGGAGTTTTGTGACAGTGCTAGCTGAATAGAATCTTAAGTGTATTATGTGGAAATTATAGGCACAACTTGAATCAAAAGAAATCTTTAAAGAAGGCTACAAATGAGAGTAAAGGAATACAAAACAGAAAACAAAAGTATGGACAAAATACCTGGAAAACTCCCTGCTTTTGAGAAGCTGAATATATGATAAAAAAGTCTTCTTTTAATAAATCTTCCTAACTTAAAATTATACAGAAACTACTTCTGCATTGCAAATGAGGGAGTAGGCTAGGTTGAAAATGAATTAACTGCCCTTTTGTGACCTAGGTACTGTTTAGTTTACATTTCTGGGTGAATTTATGTGATTACAACAGGGCCTAAACAGTCATCTTACATAATATTCGCTTAGTAAATCAGACTTGCATCTGATCCTGAAACACAGTTGTTCTGACTGCACATTGTGTGGTGTTTCTAACGCATGACTGAATGCTTGCTTTGTTCATCTTTTCCCTGTTAGCAGCCTGTTTACTTGTTAACCCTTTCTCAATAAGATATGTGCCAAGTCCTATGCTGGAGGAAGGGATGAAGTCAACCAAATAGTTATTGCAGTTAGAGTTCAGTCACATTTAGGTGTTCAGTACCTTGTTGACTCAGTTGCAGTAGTATAGATTTTCCCACACTGTTTACTTCACACTTGTGAGTCCAGCCTGTACCAACTTCTATTGTATTAAACAAACACTCCTCCTGCACCAAAATTCCACTCATTGTTAGCACTAAAGCAACAGGATTTTCTGCAGTTCGCAGACAGCAGAACCTATTGTTGTAAGAAAACTCTCTCAAGATGGAATCTGAAAAGAATCATATGACCCAGAAAAGGATTAGCCTTCAGGAAGTCTTTGGGCTTTACCATTTTGTGAAGGCATCCCCAGAGAGAGCAGAAAATAATAAGGTAAAACATATTTCTGGACTGAAGCCTGTTCCAAAATAGATTATAGGCACTTTCAATTGTGTGAAAAAAGAACATGTAATGGTTCCTAAATGAGACTATGACTTAGGCAAGGGAGATTGTGGTGATTTAACACTAGTGAGGTCAATAAATTTTAATAAAAGAACATTTTTACTAAAGGGAGGAAATAAAATCATCTTTGTGAAAGTAACTGCAGTTTTTAAAATACAAGGCAATTACATCACATACTGTTACACATGTGACCATTGCTGCTTAAATAGTAATCAAAGATTCCTTCTTAAAAGAGATTTCAGTTGGTTTAAGTCAATTCCAATTTCCTTCAGCACATAAAATAAATGTATTGTCATTCAATTTTTTGAAGTCATCCTTGTGAATTTTAAATCTATTTGAAATATTTCAGCATAGGCAAACTCAGCTAATAAGACAAAGCTGAGATATTTTTATACTGTAAGGAGAGATAACTGGTTTTTTTCTCACTGATAGAGATCAATATTAGTAAGTTAAACAGCTTCAATAAGTAATATATTTTAAACATAAATTATAAATAAGCAAAGTTCTATCAGCAATTGTGGAGAAAGAAAGAAACAGCTACCTTTGTATAAAAGAAGTTACATAATTTTTCATAGGTTGAGAGAAAAAAAATTAATTTATATCTAGAACACACACCATCTCTTGTACCACAAATATAATTAACTTTCCATCAACATCAGCACTTTCTGGAAACAGCTACTGGTACAGAAGAGTAGACTGTTGTAAGAAGCATTAAAGTAAAAACTGTGACACAGTCATTTCCCTGAGCTAGAGATATGGGACGGAGATCACTGCCTCAATGAGAAGCCTGGAGACCAGCCCTCATCCTCCTTCGCTGTCACTCCATCAGGCAGCACTACCCACCATGTAGATGTGCACTGGGGAGAGGCAAGGAAGAACCAGGGGTATGTAGTAAAAATCTCATCATCTAGAGCTCGAGCATAGCTTTTCCTCCTCACTCAGCATCCACAGACAGCTCTTCACCTGGCTTTGTGCCAGGATCCTGTGCTGGCCAACCCTCCCCGAGCAGTGGTATGGTGACAGGGCCTTGGCCGCTCTTCTGCTGAGCCCTGGAAGAAGGGACCACGCAGGGCTCCTCAGCACCAGTAAATTGGTTGTTATAGTCCCAGTGAGGCTGTCAGAAAAAATCAAAGAAACAAAGCCAAGCTAAATAGGAGCATGGGGAGCAGAGGATTGCAGCCCTTTCCCTGCTGCTGGTGCAGTCTTCCACCCGTATGGCTTTTCCTAAGGCAGGTGCTGTGCCAAAAGCCACTCCTTGAGGAGCTGAGCAATAGGCAAGCAGCAGTATTGTTACAGCTTTCCTTCATGGTTCTACTAAGTTAACACAAGCAAAGATAATATTAAAGGAAGGAGACAAAGATCAGATTGCATTCTCTTCCTCTCTCTCACTTCCCTAGTTTTGAAGCCAACTTCCACCACTGTTCAGATGCAGTAAGATCTTACAGTGGGAAAATGTTCTTTGATTTTGTTTTTGTCCCCTGAGAATCTACTTATGGAATATTAACACAGAACAAATAGAAAGTTGCCACACTTCTATCTGTGCTCTCACTTGCCCTGTGGCTGATGGCCCAGCATGCCCCTGGCTTCTGGTCACCATTTCAGGCAGAAGAGGTGTGTGGTGTGGAGCTCCCAGGCCCCATCTGGCCCAGATGTGCAGCCTCCCTTTCTTTCCACTGGCCAAGGAGAGTAACTTACTTTGTGCAGACCAGTTAGAACAGCTTTGGCTGGTACTTAATCTTCTAGCTATAAACTATACTGTTGTTTTTATTCTTTGAAATCCACCAAAGCCTAAAGCCTCTCTTAGGGCGACAGTGTTCATTTTTAACCTTATAAATAATTTTATATTACTCACCAAAAGGTAGGAATCCAATTTTCTTATACCACTCTTTTGAAGGTATTCAAAATGATTCACGTTATAAATCTTGTTGAAGGATACATGCCTGCGGTGTGATAAGGATACACTGGAGCCAGCAGGGTGAAAGGAAATGTAGCTAAAATAAGCAGATGGGTGGACAGATGGGCATGAAAGGAAGAAATAATATTAATCTGCAAAATAAATAATAAAAATCCCAGGAAGAAAAAAGTGAAAATAAAAAAGTGATGCTCAAAATATAAAGGATAAGATCATTTACTTAGTAGGCTAGCAGGGATTCATGGTTTCTGCTGTACTGAAAAAAAAAAAAAAAAGAAAAGGAAAAAAAGGCATCTTGATCCTCATTTTGACAGTTACTCAAATTTTTTAATGTAAAAAGAACATATTTCCAGGCTACAGAACTCAGTTGTGAATGGATACATTTACTCTAATTAAGAATAAGAAAAATCTTTCTCAAATTAATGGAACGCTTTGACTTCTCTAGGCTTAAGTTGGGCTCTTGAAGTGATTGAGACATTGAACTCAATGGAGGGTGTGTGTGTCATATATTCAATAGCTGTAAAAGTCACTTGATTTATTATAGAGCCCTAATGTGAAAAATAGGTCCCTTGTCCATATTACAGAGGAATTGTATTCAACCAGAATTTGCAGCTCCCTGTAGTTATGGACTTGCCTCTTTCTGGGGAAGCTCACATGCTAGATTTGATGCCCTTAAAGAATCAGTTAAATTTAGCTAAAGAATTTGAGAGTAGAGGATTCCTTTTTAAGAATACATCAAATATAGTCTAAGAATATATAATATAAATAAGGTTTTTTTAGACAAAGAGGTCTATTTTTCATCCTTTTCAATACAGTACTGAGTAAAGAAAGAACTCTCCACAGTTGTATAAAAAAATGGTAGATCTCTTATGTATTATATATTTACTGTAAATGAAAAATACATTCATAACTTTTCTTAATCTAATTTTCACCTTTGCTGGCCAAAGGAATTCAGGGACTTTTCAAAATCAGTGTATAAAATATATTCAAAATAAAACAGACTCATCTATGACAAATAGAAATAAATTTTGGAAGCTCATGGGATCTCTGAAAGAATGTAATAACTGCATCCATTTCTTCCTGATTCTATTGTTCAGTTTTTATGGTATGGTTATGCAACACAATAAGCTGAAATCACCAACAGTAATGTATAGTATGGTTAAATGAAGATGCCCAAAACCCTCACCCCACCCAAGCATGTCTAAGAAATTTGAACATTGCAGAATATTGCCAGACTCATATCTGTACAATTTTCTGTTTAAATCACAGAGGAAATAGATGTTACAGCCAAGGTAGTATTTAGCAAACCTGCATATGTTATTATTACTTTGCTGAGCCATGGCTTAATAAGTACTCACCTTAGAATTGCTGGCACTTTACCCTCAAATTATCTCCTCTAATAATGGATATAAAGAGGAGCAGCTCTTTTGCTTGACACTACTTACTATGTTCCTGCATTTCCTCTCATTTAGCTAATGCTTTGGTGAATAAAACTGATAAAAATTTGTCTTATTTTTCTTCCTTCAGGTAGGACAAAACATATGAGTGGAGTGCATGTGCAAGTATTGTACATGCAATAAATGCATGAAATACATAGGGAATATGGTGAATAAAATTCTGTACTTATCTATGGGGTGGTTTTTCGTTTGTTCGTTTGCTTGTTTGTTTTTGATGTTGATTAAACCTAAAGGAAGGTTTTTGCCTGAAAGTTCGCCTAATTTTATCTAATAGAAGGTATTACCTCTCAACATGAGCCTTGCCCAGCCAGTGTTCATGCTACAGCAACCTACTCCTTCCTGTGTTTTAACATAAACATACACACACATTGAAAAATGTGTCATATCAAGACCTATGTAACTGCTTTCAGGAGACAGAAGTCCCTATTCATCTAGCCATCATGAGAAACTCCTGATGACATATAGCATATCAGTAAGCCCAGCTAAAACATTCCCACATCCCATCTCATAGAGTAAAACAAACACATTTATCCAAATGCACTTCTGAAATGCCCAGTTGCAACTAAAATTTACTTCTTAATTTTGGATCACAAAGTTCCTAATGCTCCTAAATATGATCAGAAACAAAGTGGCCTGGTGAAAGAGATGTCTAAACTCTGTTGGAGATCAGAGGTGTACAGAAAAGCATATACAATGTGACCCTACAATGTAGGTATGGGTTTATACTAATTGATAACATTAAGTTCATATGGTTGTGGTGCCTTTTGTATATTATCTTCATGATTACAGCATTTATCCACAGAAAGGGAAAACAATTTCAAAAGGGGTTGAGCATACACCCCAGCATACTAATCAAACTACCAGCAGTGAAATAAATTGTGAGAGCTAATCCATCTTCATAACTCTTGTGCAAGTAACCTGTGTAATTACTGTTACATATGGAAAAATGTATCAATTCTTTTGAAATACCCTGATTCTGTGTACACGAGTTCTAGATGAGTATCTGGCTAAACAAAAGCATTTATAGTTATAAATAATAAAACAAACAAACAAAAAAACCCCACTGAGGTTGAACTTTTTTGTAACATCTCTCATATCTTCGGTGTTCTACTGAAATGAGAATTGTATCCAAACCAGTTTATGGTTTTGCCAGATTCATCTCTGCTCTACCTACAATGTAACACCATGACCCTGCAAAGGAGTCTGCACGCTTGCTGTTAGTTCCATAAACGTCAAAGGGTTTATTCATGGTGTGCATAGATACGTAAATGCACCGTCCTTTTCAGACTTAAGGACTAAATTGGTAGCAGTCATGGTTATCTCTATGTTTATTTTGCATTTTAGTTATATATATTTTATTTTATTTTTTTTAATAATTCTGTATTAGATAATTTCCATCTGTCTTGGCAGATATACAGATCTGTCAGGTTTTATCCAGAGGCTAGAGGGAGATCTGCATATATCTGGAAGGAGATCTGCCAGAGACAGACTGTCTTTTCTCATTCTCCTATTTTACATTCCCCACATTTTCTTCTTTTGCTTTTTCTGAATGGCTTCCTTTCACTTTCCATTCTTTCAGTCCTTGCTTGTGGAACTTGATTTCTTCATTTTCAGACTCACCCTTGTTCTTCTATGCAATCATCAACACTCTCTACTGTCTCCATAGCATATGGTCAGGGACAGATACATATGGTGATAAGTAACTCTCAAGGAAACAGTCATATAATAAAGAGGGTAAAGAACAATTCATTGCTAAGCTTCCTTCTAGGCCAAATTGCTTCAAAAGCAAGAGGAATGGACCAGTAGTAAATGACATAATAATCTATTCTGTTGAGTTGTGTTATGAAAATAAGGCTGAGTTGAAGTAGATAAGTAGACTGTATGTATGTTGTGAAATAGTGCTCCCTTTGAGCAGACATGTGAACAGGTTTTGTTCCTTGGACAAAGAAAAAGAAAGGCCAAACTCAGTATGAGAGAAATCTTAAATGTGGAAGATTGGCATCCCAGGTAAAACACTTTGCAATACAAAAGTTATCTTGATAAATATTTCCCTTTACAAGTGTTTGCCTACTTTCACTTTCAACAATCTACACAGGTATAGAAATCCAGCCTTTCACCTGATAACAACAGCCTGTGCTACACTGTCCCACAAGCCTGGCTTTCTCTAGGCTAAATTCCCTTTACATCCCCTTACAACCTGGTTTAGTTATGAATCATTCACAGGGAAACACAAGACTCAAAAGGTCTGTACTCAAAAAAAAAAATTCCTCACTGAAATGGTGAAGGGACAACATAACAGATGAGTATATGCATACACATTAAAACCATGCTATGGGTTTTTAAATTTTAGCTGTAGCGGTACAAAGTAGTATCCTAAATAATGGTAATGGTATAAGACTTGTGTGTGCCATCCTGATATTAAAGCAATTTTCTCCTCAAAAATGGCTGCAAAATCAAAGCTCAGTGTTTTGCTCAGGTTGTCAGAAAACTTTTATCATATCATAGTACTGTTTACAATTGTGCACCTTTACTAATGCATTCTATGTATTTATATAAGCTTTACATAAAGATGGAGATTTCCTCCTTCCTTCCCTTGACCCACCCAACTACAGATATACAGACCTTACATCAGTGAACACCTCTGAAAATCCCTTAGGTATGGGACCCATTTTACTGCAATAAGAGATAATGCTATGATGTTCTGATGTTCATCTGATTTTAAACTTCTGTACTGATTTACCTACAAGGGACATATTGCTGTACAATTTTCACAATCAAGCTTAACATCTTTGTGAATAATTTCTGCTACTCAAATTACTGGGTGTTTTTATCATCTATTGTGGGCCTTTTTTCAATGTAGATGAGCTTTGAGTACTTCAAAATAACAATCCAGAGGTTGGCACAGGAAGTGAGTCTTTCTGTAAAACTAAAATAGTTCAAAATTGCTATTCTCTCAGTGATTCTGGCATTTCTCTCTTGTTACCAATTGGATAAGAGATGTCAAATTCTTGTGCCTTTAATGTCCATCACTGGATTTTATAAGACACCTTTCATGTTTATTTAGGGTCTGCTATTTGTGTTTAATGTAAATCTATGAAGCAAAAACTACTGCAAAGATCAGAAGCGCATGCTACAGATTAATGTCCACTGCCTGGATTTAATGCATCCAGCAAGATAGACATGTGCAAAGAACAACTCCCTGCTAATATCTGTCAAACTACTAAATGATTAAATCTATCAGAAATCTGCTTTTCAGTCTTTTATAGGTCATGAGAGTGATTTGCTTCTTGGCTGGAAACATCTACATTTCTTCCTGAAAGACTTTTTTTTTTTTTTTTTTTTTTTAATCTGTGGGTGTAGTTAATGATGGTATAAAGAAAAAAGTAGCTTTCTTTCTGGAGTCACTTTTCTGGGTGAAGGAGAAGGAAGGGGGTGGAAGTCAAGATGAATGTTAGATAAAACCAAGAATATAGTTTCTGTTACTTTTCCCACGTAATTAATTAGAAAATTTACAGAGGGCTAAAGAAAGCTATACACAGATAGGAATACAGTTGAGAAAATAAACAATCAGCCTGGGGACAAACATCCACTTTACAGACAAATCCTGAACTGTTTAGAGACGTGTCAGCTGGAGACTGTATAGTTTTAAATGCCATTAAAAGCAATATCTTCTTGTCATAAAATAAACCTCACTGGGAATTACTCCATCAATTTGAGCAATATGTTTCACATTTTAATGAGATTAACAAGAAAAATTATCAGTACTTCTATATGACTTTTTACTGTTGCAGCTATTACAGTTGATTTTCATACTTTTCCAAAGGCATCCACAAGGCATGTGTTTAAAATAGGATTTAATTCAATATTTTGTTAAATTTGTTCCTCCTTCAGCAGATATTTCAGTGGAAACAGAGTTCTCTCAGTGTCTCAGAGGAAACCTCCAGGACCACTGCTTCACTTGGGAAGCTGAATGTACATTTCCTACACTTTTTCTTACTTTTCTCTGAGCCACAGGTATATGACTTCAATTTTTAGGTAACTGACAATGATAGGAAACTTCATTTCCTAAATGGTCTTTTTAGCTTCGTGGGACATTTCTTAAGAATAATTGTATCTTTCAGACAACTCTTTACCACACATACCATGTTAACTGGAAGACTGAGTCAGTGAAATCAGTGCATTCTGGCCCCTAATCCAAAAAAAATGTTTAAGCATAAAAACTTAATTTGACTTGCAAACAAAGATCACCTCAGCTGGTAGTACAGCAAAACAAATTTCTGCAGACCCTTGAGAACTGGAAAAGCCCAATATAACTTGTACATACTCCAGGTTAAGCATGAATCAAAGTTGATCAGGTCAAGAGTGATCAACACGCTGGAAAATAAATTTAATAGTTGACTAGTAAAATTATCAGTGTTAATTTTACAGTTGCATATGATCATTTTAGAAATACTGCAATCAGTAACAGGAACAAGAGATTATAGAAGACAGGCCTATCACAGAATAAATTCAATCAATATATGTACTTCCTTAGATGATCAAACCATCTGTTGGATTAATTATAACATGTATTTAATGCCACGTTTTTGAGTAAGAAAATAAGAGTGACCAAACTGAACCATACCAATGGCCTAGTTAACATAGGTGGCCCGTCTCCACTAATGACAACTAGTAGATAATAATGTGTTCAGGATAATACAATCCTTACCCTGGTATTTCATCCCAGTTTCTAGTAATCCAAGGTTTAGGAATTACTTGAGGCAGAGTTTCTATAGAGTTGTGTCTGGCAGCCTTTGTTTCTCAGTTTGGCTTTTTTCTCATATATTTATTTTTATTAATTTTTAACTTACTTTTGTCAGCTGCATTAACATTGTCATCAATGCAGTTTAGGAAAACCATTACCAAGATGATTAGTACAACCCTTGACAAAAAAAGTGAAGTACAACAGTAGTCTAATTTCAGTATGGAGATACAAACCACAGTGCAGAGACATTCCTTTGAGGCAGCTTCATAAATTTGCACAGTTATTTAATTCCCGTGTAGCTAACATGAAAGATACAAGAGCAATGTTGCCAAACAAAAAATTTCTATCAGGGAAAGAGAGGATTTGCACACTTTCTTTATGAGAACGTCACACCTGAAAGGATTACATGTGTCATCCAAATCCAGCATCTCTGTAATGCTTTCTTTCACCCTGTCATTTGCAGTTGAAGCCATGATCGCATCACACCTTACTTTCTGCAGCACCATGTTTTCCCTATGGTAGGTATTTCTCAATTCAGTCCATGCAAACTGAGATCAATTTATCAGCTGAGCAGCATAAACATCTCCTTGGAAGTGTGGCATGGTTTTCTTTTTCCATCTATGCCAGACTAACACTGTAACAATGTTTTATCAAAAGCTTGTACAGTTTTACCTTTCCCTGCTGATCTACCTTTGTCTTACTCTTCTCTGCAACTCCGTCAGTGATAGCAACCTCATCTTATCATTATCCTGTTTTCTAGAAGTGTCCAGTCTACCTTCCTATTCAGGAAAGATGATTTTTCTAGAGCTCAGGTGAAAATACGCTTCACAGCTAGAATTCTCTGTATTTGAACTCCTGTTGAAGACCCCAAGGTCTTCTGATGTCCCTGAACAGAACTGGTTGAGAGTGCACTACACTTGTCAATTAGTCAGTCAAGACAGAACTTACAAGTCTGATAGAAAATACGTATTTTGTTCCCCTTTTACCATGCCCTCTATATGTAAGTTGTGTGTTCATACATCTACGTCATCTACTTATTGAGTTCCAGAGTTTTTGTAAGTGGTTTAAAAATAGTAGGAAGGACCTAATGACAATATCTAGAAGTTGAAATAACAAGAACAAGAAACATTTCAATCTTGCATTTTGGGCTTCAGACAAATCTTCCTGTGCTAGATCTCCAGGGGTATTCTTTATGAAGTCTATTAAAATACACAAACTAACAACTACCAAAAGCAGAAAAATTTCTAACAAAATATTTTTGGTTGAAAAAAGAGTTTTGGAAAAATGGAAATTGCAGCCTCTCCCAAACATTTAATTTTCATTTGTAAACACCAAAACCTGAAAACAACAAATATTTCCAAAATTCCTTTTTTGTTTGTTTGGTTGGCTTGGGATTTTTTTTTAATGAAAAAAAAATTAATTTAAATGCAAAACAAAAGCCTTTTTGAAAATATTAGAAGAAATAAACCTCTCTTTCAAGTGATGTTGCGAAGTTATGGAAGGGTTCAGAAAGTCTGGAGATACAGCCCATTTGTGCCAGGTGTATAGCAGTGCCATCCAAAGGCTGCAGGAAACAATTGCAGGAATAGAGCTAATAGACTAGAAACTTCTTCCACATGCCTTTTGAAAGCTACGTCTCATCTCTCAGTACCATGTCTGCTTGCCTTGGAGGTGAAAGGCCAGGGGATAATCTGCTGTACCGTGCCCTGGTCTGAGATTCTGAAAACATCTTAAAGTCTTGACAGGATTATCTCTGTTTAGCCTTAACCCTACCCCATGGAGAACACTGCTTTGTAGAGACCTCAGCAAAACTCATGTGATGAGGCCACTGAAGCTTCCTCGGATCTTAGCTAGTTGATGAAAAAGTGCTGGTTGTGCTAATATGTCATGTTATATCATCATACAATAATAGCAATATTTGAGCAAGTTCTTTGTTATATAAATCATCACTGACCAGAGCTCTGTTATCCAAATCAAAAGTGGTACCTGTGTTATATTATTTCTACATCTGTTTCTCCTAGTAAGCAGGTAGTTAGGCAGGTACATAAGTAATGCCATTCCCTTCCTTACTCTAGCATCCATTTTTATAACTGCTTTTATCAGGGCTCCTGTTTAGAAGCCTCCTGACAGTTGTGTCAGAGACATAGCAGATTTTTTTAAAAGCAGCTTCAAAAAGACCTTTTAGAAAGTGATAAGATAAATACTTTTACATTCAGAATATTCCCCAAAAGTCATGTTTTCACTGAAAAACACAGTCTGGTGGTAGGTCTATCACAAGAACTATGCATCTTTTATACATGTATGTGTTTTCAATTTGCACACAGCAGTGACAACAATAAGTGACAATGGATTTAGCACTGGCCTCTTTGTACTAGCAGAAAGGACACTTCTGCTATCTCCTCTGTGTTTCAGGTTAGCAAATTCTATTGACAAAGTTTTCTATTTGGATGGGCTGTTTGCATTAAAAGGGGAAACAACTGTCAAAGAAGAAGTCTTAACAGATACACAAAACTAAAAAAAGCTTATAATGGATTAAACTTTGTATCACTTTGTCTGATGTAAAGAGGAGATAATAGGAGACATGGGGATATATGCAATGAAGAGAAACAATACAGAGTTTCTTAGGGGTTAATCCAGGTCTGCAGCTGAATACAACAGAGTTAATCTGACCAGAAGAGGCTTTAGGCTAAATTCTAGGGGAAAACTTGTCACTTTATGATCCAGTTGAAAGGCTCTGTTTACAAAGAAGATTTTGAATCTGGGATCCATTGGGGCAGAAGTTACCTCCATGATTTCTTCCTTGTTCAACACACCAGGAGTCTTGTAGTCTGATAAATGATTTTTCAAAGATCTTCATTGTTACCTTCTTTCTTCTTTCTGAAAAAGAACAAGTGTTACAAAAATTGTACTTAAGAAAGCACACAACTTTGACCTAAGGGCAAGAAGTCTTTGATGATAAAGACTTCACAATTTATTTGTCAAATTTTGCACTAAAGAACAGTAATTGTCCTGTTTATTTCTACAGCTGAAGACAAAGTAAAATTATAAATTTTCATAACTTCATAACTGGGCATTTAGCAGATCCAGATTTTATTGATTATCCAAAATTAAATTCTGGTAAGCAAATACATTACATTACAGCATATACTAGCTACTGAGGAGACAAAATCTAAAATAAAAGTTAAGGACTAAAAAAAATAGATAATTAAGATTTCCTCACAATCTTGTCATTAGATAGTCTTCCACAGTACTTTAAACTCAGTTGTATATGAAGAATAATCAGAATTAACATATGTTCTCATTGATTAAGAGCTAGGAATTATAGTCACATGGCATTTTTTATCACTTCAATAATTAAAATTTTATTATGCTGTAACTTTTTAATATAATGTTACACAGATGGAAACAAAAAATTACAGCTGTGACACTTTAATTGAGAAATTAATCTAATTTCTCAAATCTAAATCTCTTAAAGAGATATTTGTCTAAAAGCAGAATTTTGTGTGTGTGTGACATATTTTTGTGCTTTTTGCAATCAAATATTAATTAGAATATTGTTTTCCAAAAATACATTTTATTTTATATTTAACTAGCAAAAATAAAAAAAACTGACTCAAAACATGAGTTCTGGAGACTGAAATCTCTAATTTTGCAAGAAAAATGAAAAGTGTGAGGGACATGTGAGCAAACGGTTGACTATTCTTTAACTAAATATACATATTTGAGTAACACATTCTTCCCAATTTGGGCAGTAGCTGTCACATACACAAACACTTCTATCTTGTGGCATCTCTTTTGAATACACAAGTGTCAAAGTATATTTGGTAATTACAAGGCACAATCTTGCTTTCTGCAACAAAAAACCAATTTTTTTTTTTTTAAGGAACTGAAAATCTCAGGAAAATGTATAATATTTAAGACAGGACCAGCATTCAAGTACATACTGAAAAGTAAAGAAAGAAACATCAGGCTTGCTCTTGCTTCCATGCGAGTGATTGAGGTGTTCTTGTCTTGTCAGAAATTAGAAACCGTTTTTTTCTTAACAAAGAGACATAGTTCACACCACTCTTCCATGGAATTCATCACATCATACTCACTGACAGGAACATCCATAATACATCAACAGGAAGGGAAACAGCCCTCCTTGTGACATCCCTATAGCAATGCTACAGGCAGTCTTCATCTCCTCAGCTCATGATTTATCTTCTTTGAGACAAGGACAGACAATAAAGGGTGAAGACTATACCTGACTCCGTGATGCTTCTCACAATCAGTGAATTTCCCTTTCTCTGCAACAGCTAAAATTGTCTGAACTTTGCTTTCAGCCCATCAGCAAATGAGACATCAGGCATGGACATTAACATTGATAAAATCTCTAAACACAAAGGTAGTAAACTGAACTGTATCAAGGACTTTAAATAACTCACTAGAGCAAAAAGATATGGTCTAAGGCAGACAGCAAAGAAACAAACGGCTGGTATGTCTTGGGTATTCAGCCTCTAGCAGTAAGTTCATAGTTCAAGAGCCTAGTGGAATGGAAACATGGCTGGGGAGTGGTTGGGGGTTAGAATCTATTTCTAGCCTGTTGGGAAGACCAGTTGCTAAATACGTTTAAAAAAAAAAAAAAAATTCTTTCCTTGCTTTTTAACTCATTTACCTACCCAACCAACGACCAAAAGGCAAGGTGTCATTGCATCAGATTTTTAATCTTGCATGTGAATGAAGCAAAAGTATGTGCAAAATTACTTTGTGAATTAATAATTGGTCAGAACAATTGCTTCAGTGGATTAACTATGTCCTCCATTTAGTTCTGTGCTTGGATAGCTAACTCTGACCTCTTCTTCGGTGCTTGTTTGTCCTCATTTACTTGATAGACACCTATGCGCACAACTCAGCCAGGTAAGTGAGGTCTGATAATTCCAGTAAATTAAATTACAATAAACTTTGTTCTGCCATTACACTAACTTCTAAATAAATTTGGAAACCCTTATCTGTTTCTTAGCTGTAAGACAAAGAGAATATTAAGGAAAATCTGTGGGGATAAGGATGTAAAAAACACTGAGGCATTCAGAATCCACAGTACCGAAGATTGCAGCATTGTTATAGATTCACCACTACTGTATAACCATAATATTTTACCACTTCTGATTACTTTTGACTCCTGCGTTACTGGCCTAGATTCAGTTGAATAATGAACTGAAAAGCAAGTAACAACAAGAAAAAAATAAAACATATAGAATCATAGAATGTTAGGGGTTGGAAGGGACCTCTAGAGATCATTGAGTCCAACGCCTCTGACAAAGCAGGATCACCTAGGGCATGCCTCACAGGAACACATGCAGATGGGTTTTGAAAGTCTCCAGAGAAGGAGACTC
This sequence comes from Ceryle rudis, assembly GCA_033439905.1. NCBI lineage: Eukaryota > Metazoa > Chordata > Aves > Coraciiformes > Cerylidae > Ceryle > Ceryle rudis. The sequence goes on from JAAGNO010027889.1 coordinate 22,024, forward strand.
CACAACCTCTCTGGGCAGCCTGTTCCAGGCTCCGTCACCCTCACAGTGAAGAAGTTCCTCCTCATGTTGAGGTGGAACCTTCTATGCTCAATTCTATACCCATTGTTCCTTGTCCTATTGCTGGGCACTACAGAAAAGAGATTAGTCCTTTCCATTTGACACCCACCCCTCAGATATGTATAGACATTAATAAGGTCCCCTCTCAGTCTTCTCCCAAGACTAAACAGACGCAGTTTCCTCAGTCTTTCTTCACAGGGGAGATGCTCAAGTCCCTGAATCATCATCGCAGGTCTCCAGTGGACTCTTTCCAGTAGACCCCTGTCTCTCTTAAACTGGGGAGCCCAAAACTGGACACAGTATTCCAGATGTTGTCTAACTAGGGCAGAGTAGAGGGGGACGAGAACCTCCCTACACCTGCTGGACACAATTTTCTTAATGCACCCCAGGATGCCATTGGTCTTTCTGGCAGCAAGGGTACGTTGTTCTCCCATGGATAACTTGCTGTCCACTAGGACTCCAAGGTCTTACACCGTGGTGCTGCTTTCCAGCAGGGTGACCGCTAACCTGTGCCAGTGCTTGGTGTTATTTCTCCCCAGATGCAGGCCTCCAGCTTGACTCGGTGCCACTGATCACAACCCTCTGAACTCGGTTGTTGAGCCAGTTTTCAATCCACCTCACAGACCAACTGTCTATGCCCTATTTCTTGCATTTTTCTATGAGGATGCTATGGGAGATGGTATCAAAAGCTTTACTGAAGTCAAGGTAAATGACATCCACTGCTCTCCCTTCATCTACCCATTTGGTCATGGCTTCATAGAAGGAGATCAGATTAGTCAAGGAGGATTTCCCTTTGGTAAATCCTTGTTGGCCGCTCGTGGTAACCTTCTTTTCTTCCATGTGGTTAGAGATTGCCTCCAGAATGAGCTGCTCCATCACCTTTCCAAGCATGGAGGTGAGGCTGACCGGTCTGTAGTTGCCCGTGTCTTCCATTTTGCCCTTTTTGAAGACTGGAGTGACACTGGCTTTCTTCCAGTCATCAAGCACCTCTCCTGTTCTCCATGCTTAACATTAACATATTAAATACTTCTGGTTTTTCTAAATGCAAGAGACTTAAAAAAGCTTTCTGTATAATTCATTGTACAATCTAGTGTTTCATTTTCTCTCTTTTGTACCCTCTTCCTCTTCAAACCTCCTTCACAATATTGCAATCTATTCAGTATGCCATGCAAATACTATCGCTAAGGGAATCTGTATGGGAAGAATGGCCACGGTATGACCAGAGGTGTGGTGGATTCTCTTCCAGGATACAGATAGTGGTGTCTAGTAGAATGGAGATGGAGAATGATGCAAAAGATGTGTAAGTTAGGGAGGTGGCAGAAGGGACTGCATCTGTATGCACCAGCATCAAGTCTATGTTACATGCTAACACTCCATTAAGGGAATTAAGATCCTGCATCATGCCTGACTTCCATCAAAGGACACATGGTTCCAGTCTGAGGTAGCTGGCATGGCAGGTCACTAGAATAATCAAGGAAAAGGAAAAGAAGACTGTGTGAGCTGGCTACAGACAGTAAGAGATGTTCAAAAGATACAGAATATGTCCATACACTGAATATGTTCTGATTTACCAGTAAAGGACATGTTTTGTGGCTCTGGAGATCTTCCAGGCTAAGAATGTCTAGCTTTTCTCATGCCCCACATAGATATCAACCCTGAGACTCCTGCTCCTCTTGAAAGTCTCACAGCAAGGGAAGGACAGTATGCTGAGACAGAAAGTGGAGGGTTAGGCTAGGTGATGATGGAGGCCATGAAGTTCCTGCTAGTCAGCTAGGGAAAGAAAAGAATCTAGAATTGAGAACACACTTGCTTAGGGATCTTAAGGAACGTGTCTTGCAACAGCCTTTGATCCTGGCAAACAGATGATATTTATAAAGACCACCCAGTTACTTGGTGACTCAGGAAGCTTTGTTCCAGTCATCTGAAATCAAGCCTAGGGAAATTACTCACACATGAAAAAGACAGTTTCTAAAGGGAGCATAGGTTTCTGTGGTGACACAACCAATACCAGGACAGATGAATAGGTTCACTTATAGATGAATTCACAAAGCTTACTAGAATACCTTGGACACATGTGATCAAGACCTGGAGCCAGCCTGGCTGATCACTCAAACCAGGACACCGACATGTCCAGGCATGGTAGGGCAGAAAATACTGGTTTTCTTTCAGCTAATAATCTGTTTGTAAAATTGAGTCTGAGATAACATAAAAATCCTCACTTCTCATATCTCTATAAATTCTATTTGTCTACAGTATAGTAATGGATTGAATAGGTGCTATGTTGTTTGTCACTAAACAGTATCTCCTCCAGGAAGGTGGTCAGTAATGTATGACCCACCAGAAAGGAGGCTGACTGAGCATTACCATGTTATTTAAAGGTGTAAATAACATCAGATACATGTCCGAGTGTTTCATGGAAAGCCTTTGGCTTGATTCCTCCACACTTTACATTTTGGTAAAGGCATTCATAGGCATGCCTAAAAGAAGTAAATGGCAAACTCAGTGAAAGTGGGAAAATATTGCATTAACTTCACTGATATGTAAACAGTCTTCCGGAATTTGAGGCAGAGCAGAATCATATCCCTGGAAGTGTAGAAGATCCCAAAATAGGTTCTGAAAGTACTAACAGTAAGAAATATATTTTGCTTAGGGCTTCTGGGAAGTAAATGATAATAACTAAACACAAAAGAATAATGTTTCTCTACCTTTTGCAATACAGGGAACTCCTTATCTGTCACATTCTAACAGTCTCCAGTATGTCTAAAAAGACTTTGTTAGAAAGGGTTTTTCTTGGTGAGATGCATCGCTGTTACACAAAGATACAAAAGCCTTGATTCTCTTTTCCCTGCTAGCTTTACTCAATGGCAAAGGAATTATCCCAATTTGCATCAGCGTAAGTGAAGGTGGAATTAGCCAAAGAATTCCAATCCAACTAGGAATTGATCAGAAGAATAAATAAATAAATAAATAAATAGAGAAAACACACGAGCAAGCATGCAGATATAGACCAACTTGTTGCATATCTCAAAACACATATAATTTCCATTTGGAGGCGTTCTGCATTTGTGGGGTTTTTTTAGCAATGGATGAGTGAGCAAACAGAAAGCCTTGATAGCCAGATAAGAGTTGAAATGGAAAAGAACAGTAATGTTAAGATGAGTTAAAAGCTCTTTTTGACCCTATCCTTAACACCATCTCCCCAAATGCTTCCCCTGTGAACTTTTTGTGTTGTATTCAGTTTGTTGAAACCGGGGATAGAGAGGCCAAGCCAAGTATCTATCCCGCTTCATTGAGTAAAGCTAGCCTACCAGAGAAGGTGATGGGTTAGAAGTTAATACAAATGACAGTTCTAAGACAAAGTTAGCCAGCGCCTTCCTGTGGAGTCCAGTGCCAAGAAGGGGACCCCCTGCCGATCCCACTTCATTACATTTCCTTTTGCTCTCCTTCCCCTTATCTGCAGGTCCTGCCGTGCCAGGCCAGGGGATCCTTATTAAAATACAATGTACTGTCGCTAATAGAAGTGAGCAAAGCCTCATTAGCACAAGGGTTAGAAGAGGACTAGCTCTAATTACAGCTCACTTAGAAGAGACAATCAAATGAATAGATAAACCCTTCAAGGAAGAAGTCAATTTTTTTCTTGCATTTGGCCGAGAGGATTTCTTTTATATACTCTTTTAAAAGGAATCAAATTCATCTATTGACATTTTTTTCCTACAGAAATTCTTTCATCATATAGTTTCCACCAGAGGACATTTAAGTTGTCTGGGTGGGTGGCTAAGGGGTTGCTTGTGTTATTTGTTCCTGTGTGGACCAGCAAAGGCACACTCTACAGCACTTACTGCCTCCCATCAAAGATACAGCTGGAGAGGGTAGGCTGTTCATTCAGATCCATCACATAGGAACTCTTCTTTCCCTGAGCACACAATTAGTAATCAAATGGTCCATTGCAGTGTCACAAAGCAGGCAGATTACTGTTTCTCCTCTGGGCAGACATACCAGGAAAAAAAATATAGAAATATAATGAGCACTATGAGCCAAAAATGTCCCTTAAACATAGGGACTGTAATTTTTAAATCTTTGGTTTCACCTTCTAGCCTCCCTGAAAGGCTGTAGTGAAGAGCACAGGGATAAAGCAGTGAGAAATGAAAACTTTTTGATGTAAGATAATTTTTTCATAATTTTGTGGGGAACTCCTCAGCTATTGTAAAGCTCTACAGAGTTTTCCTATTTTGTCATGAATGATTTTAGTCCAATTCTTTTAAATTCTTTTTTTGCATTAAAATCCTCCCAGTAGTTGGTCCCAGACGAACTGAATTCCTGACCAAAGATATCCAAATTCTCCCAAGTTCTGTCCCTTAGGATTTTCCCCTGTGCTTGCAAGTTCTTTCATACCTACAGAAACACTCATCAGATCTCTGCAAAACAGTTGCCACAAGATATATATTTGAAAAATATTTTTTAGACACACAGTTTGTTACTATGCTATGACTCATGATAGTTATCAATCTTATTTAAAGTCGTTATACTTGAAGTAATTTGCAAGTTCATGTAAGTTTTATGCCATGTCAATAGGTGAATTTACCAGAAGAGATGTTAGAAAGTTATTTTGTCAGAGTCCTATTGAAAGTTATTTGGAAGTTTCTGGATCAAAGCAGTGGTCCATCTCCAGCTCTTTGTCCCAGACAGTGACCTTTACTGCTTGCAAAAACAAAGTGCAAGGGGACTTTTACTAAGTCTTATCCATTACATGGCTGTTGGTTTATGCTGTGCTACCACATCTTCTGTGTAGGGTGTTAAGACTACCTTCTTTCATCTAATTTAGGAAACCTACAGACTGGTTTTCCAAAGTGCAGCTAAGAAAAAGCATTGCAGCAAATAGGGTGAAAATACAATGGCCACAGTCCCCTTTCACTGATTTATAAACTGCTTGCCACACGAAAGGAAGAGGGCTGTTTTCCTTTTGCAGTCCTGCTTTGACATATAAAGAAAAGAGTCTCCTCTGTGTTCCCAACTTTCTGCTCCACCACTGCACCAGTATTACCTGCTGACTTTGCTGCTAAAATACAGACTTGTCTTTAACAACAGTTATGAGAAGCACTGTGTTTGGGTTTGTGGTTTGTTTCTAACATGAAAAGTTACAGTTATATGTTCATTCACAAATTCATTCTGAGTGTTAATCTAAGATAAATAATATTCTTACCTAAAATTGTGCCTTATTGCAGGATTTTTGCTGAAAAGAGCAGATTTCTTTCTTTTTTTTTTTTTTTTAATGAAAATTCAACAAATAATAATAGTTAGAGAATGTTTTGTGGATAATAATAGTGGTTTCATTACAAGAGTTGTCTTTTGGACTATACTGGTCTTCAAAGTATTCAGTGTCTCTCAAAGTCACTGGGCACAACACATTTAAATGTTTGACTGGATCTGAGGCAAAACACAAAACTGATTATGCATGCTCATCAAGCAGCATCTCACTAATAAATGGAATTCTCAATATGAAGAAATGATTGCACTAAGACTTTAATCAACTGGTCTAACATTATTTCTAAAGAAAATAGATGACATCGATGAAAGCAATTTGTAACCATTGAAGGCAATGTGCCATATATCCTTTCATGAACTGGAGTCACTAGCACATTCAAGATCTAGATCCATTTGCTGCTAAGGCAGAATGATTCCATGCAGTGTCATCTCTAACACTCCCTGCCATCTAGCTATTAACTACTTATTTCTTTGTTCAAAACATCCTCTCAGACTATATGAGAAATCACGGACTCTTTTTTTCCATAGTCAAATTTAGATATTTATTATGCACTGTCATAATTTATAGGGATTGCTCCTCTTTTATTTTGTATGTTCAGAGTGAATTCTTTCTTTCTGCCAAGGTTTAAAGAAAAAAATATCAAAACCATGAAAGTTAAGCTTAATGCAAGAAATGCTTAATACTGGGTGAACACAAAACCACAGGTCACTGAATCAGCTGTAACCTTTAGATAGCTATAGGTTCATAATGAAAGAGTCTAAAATTAAATTGTTTTTCTTTAATTATAGTTAGATTAAATTCTGCTCTATAGTATCAAATTAATTATGTCTGGAAAATGAAGTCTGAACACAAATGGTCTTGAAAAAAAGGGAGAGAGAGATCAGAAAAGGATTCATTCTTGTTCAAGTAATGAGAACCTTCTTTTAAGTGCATATCAATATGGAAGCTGCACAATATATTATCTATCAGAAGTCCAAAACCAAAAAGTACCAGAACAAAGGGGTTTGTCTTTAAACATTGGACTGTTAATCATTTTTTCTGTGAAAACAATTTTGCAGCGTTTTGGCTTTTTTCTTATATATTTCAGGAGAGGTTCTCAGCTGGTGTGTATTAGGCTCATACTCTTGATATGAGAGGATCTAAGACGGTTTTCACAGCTTTGAAGAAGAGATTGATCTGTACATCTAGCTAAGGAAGTTGATAGTTTTCATTATAATGTTTACATAAAAGAGATGTTCTACTTCATATAGTATTAGAAAATCTGGGGGTTTTTTTATATGTAATTTTCCCCAGATCTCCCTGACACTTTTGCTGCCATCAAGAATAAAGAACTGGAGCAGAATGTTAGCACTTCTGAATCAGTATCAGTCTGCAATGATCTTTAGAGATATAAAGGACAGAGCTTTCTTAAGTGAATTAAAAAAAAAACCCCAAACCCAACAACAACAACAAACCAACCAAACAAAAAACGAAAAAAAGAAACCTTCAACATATTACTGAGGGAACTCAGCACTGCAGAACCTGAACTGAAATGCAGAAACTTCATGTGTGTTGTTTTTTATTACTATTATTACTATCTTTTAGTGATAATGAAACTACCTCCACTCTTTCCAAGCTGTGGGTGGCATCACACAGTTGGATTTATAGTTGCGCTAAGTATAAAGTAGAAAGCAGTACAAATCACTCTTAAAAAGGAGTGCATAAGAATCCCAAAAAATATCAGCCAGTATAATACTCCCACATCTTACTGTTTTTCTCCACATTGCTATCAAAATAGATAAATGCAAGAATAAGTTGACCTTATCTTGCAGAAAAATTTAAAAATGGGAGTGAAAAAAAAAATCAAAACTCTTTTTCAGACAGTCTAAAACATCAGGTCTGATCAGCAGGAATCATGACACAGGAAGAAAGCCAGCAGTTCAGAGCCTAAAAATATCTTTCCTCTTCCACTTTGCTGTGCTCCTATTATAGCTTAAGCAACAGTCACTGTATTTTTTCTCTATAACCTTTTCCTTGATAGTTGTCTGTAAAGACCTCCTTTAAATGCAAGTATACTCTTTACAGTAAAAGTCATGACCCTATACTACATTACACACTATAAATCCAGAAGGAAGTTACCAAAACCTATGAAACTATATACATAAAAAGGTACAGTAAATAAATGAAAAATCAGACCCAGTGTATTGGTATGCTGAGCTTAATGGTTTATATTCTGCATTATTAATAAAGGGGTATACACAAAAAACAAAGGTGGTTTTATTTTTCAGTGTAGTCCTAGAAGTTCTATCAAATTATTGCAAACTCCTCGGAAAAGAAAATATATTCCTTTCTGGTTTTATTTGGCAACAGACGTATGTGGCAGAAACTGCAAATTTTACGTCTCACTTTTTCAGGGGATCTAGTATAACAGATAACAATAATAACTCCTTTACTTTTCAAACTATAAGGATCTGCTTTACTATGCAAATTTGTAACACACTTGCCGATTGCCTTGCATGCAGAGGTAACTTACACCGTAAACAAAGTAAGCATGGAATTATGCACAGAGTTATCTGCATTTGGATGTAGATAGTGCATGCATTTGACAGGGACATATGACCAGGATGTAGGAGCATCCTGGGCTTCCCAAGTTGTCAGCAGCCTGTAGCTTTTGCTGGCATGCAGTAAAAATGTAAATCCCCCTGTATGCCAGACATAGAGGTGGAACAGCGCAAAGGTTATAACTTCTTGTGCTGCACATGCCATTCTCCTGTTACATTAATTCCTGCTCAGCTGTCATTAACTGTTTCTCCAGGGCTGACTCATACTGAGAAAGAAAGCAGAATAAGTGAAAGCACAAGAGCAATTATAATTTCAGCTAGATAAAGATAAGTCTAACTACTGTTCTTCAGCAGGACTGATGTGAAAAAACATTCTCGTTATTATAATGGTATTCTGACAATCCCAAATAAATGGAGCCCCTAATTTGGATTTTTCAAGTCTTAAGTACAGAGAAAAGGACTAGGGCATAAATATTCCCTTCAGTTACTTTCAAAATGGGGTGAAAAAAACATAGTACCTGCATATAGAGATATGGAAAATACTATTTTTCAGGCTTAGTAACTCAACCAGGATTGCTGAAAGCACAGTGGGCCCAATCTGGAGAATTACTGTGGTCTCTAAGATCTCATAAACCCCCCGTAAGCCTTTCCTCACCCCTTTCCCACAGGTTTCACACAGTATTTGGATGCTAAGAAGGTTGCATACCTGAGCAGCCTCCACAGAGCTGATTTGGCCTAGGCACAGTTGTTATCCTTACCTGCTGTTCCCCAGGAGCTGCAAATTTGCTTGCAGAGACAAATGGCATGGCCAGCTTATGGGTTTTCTGCCCCATGCATGGGGTGCCTCATAAAAACACATGGTCTTCCCACCAAGTGCTACATTTGCTTTCCATGGCAAGTACTGTTGTACAAGGACTTCTGACAGCTACAGGGAAAGGAAACCTAAAGGAGAGAGGGGTTATTTTTCTTGGGGTTTTTGCGTTTGTTTTTCTTTTTTATAATCCTGAGTAAATCTTTGTCTTACTGAATGGCAGGGAGGAAAAACTATCAAAATAAGCTAGATTCAGAGATCTACCTGGCTGCTAAAGCAACTCAGTCATTATCTTTAACCTTATCAATATACTGAATGTCAGCTGAACAAGGCATCTAGAAAATTTCAGTAAACAGAACAGGGAACAACAGGAAGGATGTGGCAATCTAAATCAGAAATCAATCATCCAAGAAGCTTTTTCAAATGGAAAAGGAAAAAAAAAAAAGAAAAGGCAATCAACTGCCAGCTATTCTCCCCCCACCAAAAAAAAAAAAAAGGTTTTTTCCTCAGTGTCTCTTTCATGTGCACCACAGTGTTTCTGCAAACAAAATAATAAGAGCTCTCAGGTCCTTCAAACAAAGTGAAACATAATCCCTTCACGGAGAGTGCATCAATAAATGAATGGAGTTCCACAGTCTGTTCAGAAGAGCAGTATCAACTATGCTTGGAGATCTTAATAATACACTTATTAAGAACCAGAGCAGTGGAGTTGATTTGTTTTTCTGTAACACCTGAAGCAACAAAAGTCCAGTGAGAGCACAAGAAATGTTTTTTCTTATGTCAGACTTTGAAAATCATTTTGCCTCCTTGGCAGCACCCTGTCAGTCAAACTGCTCAGGAGAGGAAAGGGTCAGCTTGCCACTGCTTTTTCTGAGAGGGAAGAAGTATAGCTGCATGTTACAGAGAAATTAATATGCCATTGAGAGCAACCTCCAAGAAAAAAAAAAAAATCATTTCTTAGTTTCCCAAATTACCTTTTTATGATGGGAATTTCATTTTCTTAGCAAAGCCACAGCCTGTATTCTAGTGAGTGCAAAATCCAGATGCTTGGTTTTTGTATTTTTTAAAGTTTTCTTACTTATCTAGATGTACAGATTTTTAAGGCAGGGACATTATATAACCAATTGTTTTGAGCTGTTCTCACACAACTGGCACTTGCTTGAGCCAACAGACATTACAGCAATACAAAAAAACACAGACCAGATCTCTAACTAGTTAAACAAACACAGCTTCATTAAAAACAATGGGTCCTCACCAGTATGTACCAGCTAAGAACACTGATTTTCAAACCACTAATAACTATGGGTTTATCAGTAATTTCTTCTTTATCTTATTACAGGAAAACAGTAATACACGTCTTATGTCCAACCTCCTCTCCTCCTTCACAAGTAGTTGTTTATAATAAGAGCCCAAGTCCAGTTTTCACTACAAAATAAAGTTACACATCAAACCAAATAAATGGAAAAACTTACTGCTTGGCATCAGCCTGGACGCGATATCTCTTTGACACATGCAATTCAAAGATGTCAGGGAAAGCAGTCATTACTCTACAATCTTATGTCTTGTTTGGGATCTGGACAACACTGGGGGAGAGCAGAGACTTGGGTCTCTGGTTCTGTTTCCTTAAATACATTTAATATGAGGACCACTATCAAATTATGGATCTTTCCCTACACTACAAAATCAACTACTGCATTTTAACATCTGGAAACTGCGGGTTATTTGAAAAGATACTATCATTCAACCACCAGTGTGTGTTACACCTCTACATAGAGAAGTATACTGCACAAGTTTTTTTGCCTCCAACAGCTTTGCAGTCTCTGAATCTTCACAGCTTGCTCCCATTAACTTGTTATGCTGATGTTTCACCAGACTGGAGTGACCTGAAGATTTCAATTCAAGCAGAAGCTCTTCTGAAGGAGTAAAGTTATCTGCAGTTTGGGTAGTGTATATAAAGCTGTGGTATATAAGTTGGTGATCCCATCTGTTCCTCAGCAAATTATTCTCTCAGTTCAGTCCCAAAACTTCTATTTCCTGAAAGCAAAAGATGTTTTTCTCTTTATAGACACACCACTCCCACAGTCACAGGTAACTTAAGATAGCACTATACTTATTGTTTGAGCATCTGCAATGTAATGTGTTTCCACAGTAACTATTCACATTATTGTTTCAACACTCATAAATAGGACATTATTAACTTCTAGTTGTTCTTATTCATCACCACTACAGCATATGTCACTTTTTTTTTTTAGATTGCAGCTGAAAGTAAATGAGGAAAGCAATAAAACTGGGCTGATGTTCAGTTCTTTCAAGGAGATATTTTACGAGTTGCAGTTTTTGAGAACAGTCACTGAACAGAATCAGAAAATGGTTTAGTTTGGATTTGTTTTGTTTTGGTTTAATTTTGTTAATGGGATTTCAGAAGAATAAAAGAAATAGATTTGGGTTTTGATTAAAAATACACCACTCAAATTATTTCAGCTGATAAAGACAAAACAACTACATTTTACATAAAAATCACATATAACATTCCTAAACTTTTCTATTACCAAAAAAAAAAAAA
>JAAGNO010027891.1:0-47311 GCA_033439905.1 Ceryle rudis
GTCATCAGGGTGGGGACTGGCCTTGGGGTCCCCTCACCCCACAGTAGCCAGTGCCCCTCGTGCACCCATGGGTGTCACGGGGTGCATTGTCAGTGTTGTCCCCCCGGGTTGTAGGTGTAGGCTGGGGATTTCCAGGGGGGTTTCCTGTGGCTTTGATGACACAGGCCCATGGCTAGGGGACACGCAGATGAGACGATCAGGACAGGAACTAACAGAGGAGATAGGGAGCCATGGGCCAGGGATGACATAGGGGGGACAAGGTCAAGGGGTGACAAAGACGTGCAGGAATACGGGTAGGAATAGAGGTGACAGGATGAGGGTGGCACAGGCCAGGGCCCAGGGGGAGAGGGCTGGGGACAACATAGAGGTGAGGTGGTGGCACAGGACAGGATGGAGCTGGGGACAGGGCAGAGGTGACACAGGCGGAGACACCAAGGGACATGGGGGAGGACTTAGGAGATATGGGGTGACCCCAGGGACACAGCCACACAGGGCAGGACGAGGGGGGGCATAAGGCCCGACCAGAGGACATGAAGCGATGTGGGGCAAGTTCAGAGGGACAGATCTGAGGGTGACCCTGAAGGGCAGCACAGGGTGACACGGGTGGCATGGAGGGGGGGGGCAAGCAGGGTACAAGTAGGGGGACGGGGGGGGAGGCACGAGAATGCGGCGGGGAGGCGGCATAGCAGGAACGGACGGCGGGACCCGGGGGCAGCGCGGGCAGCGGCGCCCCGCCCATCCACCTGCAGCGCGCGGCCGCTCGCCGCCGCTCGCCTCACGGCCGGGCAGTACGGCGACGTCTGAGGTACCCGGCCAGTGGGGGGCGCCCGCCCCGGCCCTCAAACCGCCCGGCCAATGGGGGGCGGGAGGCGGGGCGGGGAGATGAGGGAGGTGTGCCCATAGTCTTGGGGAAAGGTGCTTCAATCTGAGTTTACAGGCCAAATATCTCTTACTACGATCTATCTAGCTGGCTAAAGCAGACACTGTTGCCTTGGTGATGAAGTGATAGGACTTTCCTTCATCTGGGCTGCAGCACACGCATTCTCCATCTCTGGGAACGTGAGATAAGCCAAAAGAACAGGTAGGGCTGGTGGGACTTGTAAACATTTTCAGGACAATGATCTCTAGTTTCCCATCAGTCAGTGAGGAGAAGCTCCCATGCTTAACATGTTGTAAGGCTGCTCATTATCACTACAGCCTTCTCAGGTATTAGGCACTTTTACACTGGAAAAAGTTGACATGTCAAACTCTGTTTGGGGTGAAAACGTATGCAAAATGGTGTCTCTGAATAACTCTGAGGCAGACAGCCGCTGGAATATTGTATTGCTAGGTACATATGAATATCCTTAGAAGACACAGTTTGCTTAAAGTTGCATCAGTTTGATGTGCTCTGTGGGGAGGGGACACACCTGAGCTGTCTCTCATGGAAGCAGGGCTGGTGGTGTTGGGAGAATGACTGGGTGGCTTAAGCATGGAACGAAGCCTGGTCCAGTGGGTCACGGACAAGCTGTTGCATTGATCTGCCTCTGTGACTTTTAGACAAGTCACTGCAGCTGTATGTCTGAGGAAAGCGTAGTGTCTTCTATTGCTTTAGGGGAAGAGAAAGGTTGCTTAACCTGAATTGCTGCTGAATAAAGAACATGTCCCAACTTTAAGTTAACATCCTAGACTGTATCCTCATTTTTCTCCAACATCAGCAGCGGTGTTACAATACACCAGGCGGTGCACATCGCCATCAACAGCAGCTACCTCTCATTTCAGCTAAGCTTCAAAGCTGATCCCAAACCCCAGAGCTAAAATTCTTTTCTCTTTTAAAAAGGGCAGGAAGATTTTATAAGGATGTAAAGGCATCTGGTACATTTTTGAAGTATACCTTAAAAGTTTGATGCAGTTACTGTTCTGCTGGGAGCCTTGGTGGGCAGCAGTGCTGGAGCATGTCTGTGTGCCATAGCAGCAAGGAGAAGGTTCAGGCACTGCACCATCTCACGTGGGGGCTCTGCTCTACTGAACTGGAGCACACACTTACTTACTGAACATTATGAAAGACACTTTTTTTTTTTTTTCACCCCATGCTTTGGAAACACAGATGGGATTTTGTGTCAGCTCTGGCCTGAGTGGCAGGTCAGGGTTATCATGGGTATAACCAGAAGGCACATAGAGGAGGTGGGCAGTGGAGATGTGAAGAGGAGATGGTGTGGAGCAGCTGTTTGGGAAGATCTGCAATGAATCAGTCTAATTTCTGTTTCTCCTGTGAACTTTCAGTTTGGATATGTTGGACACTGCTAATGAAATGCCTGGGTCCACATGCTTGCCATGTTTGCTGAGTGCCTGCAAACTCTGCGCATGCATGTATTCAGCGTTGATCTAGGGAATCCTGCTGTGCCAAGCCCATGGACCCTATCTGAGGCTGTGCTGGGGTGATGGCATCTTGCCTCTGTGTGAGCACTCAGCTCTCCTCCCGAGGGAAACCAGGGTCTACCAAGAGAGCTGACTTGTGCCCAGATCTGCCCTCCCTCCCTGGGCCTGAGAGCCACAGGAGCCTTCCCGGCTCCTCAGTTTAGACAGGCTCAAGGAAAACCCATGCCTGTTTGGCGGCAGTGATGAGGGAAAGCCCTGTGCTAGTGGAAGTGATTTTTTTTTAGTGAAATATAACTTCAGAATCTCGGGCACGTAGAGTCACTTTTCCCAAAGAAGATGTTTTGACCTTACAAAGGTGTAAGACTAACTGAAGTCACTTGCCTTGAATTAACATAGTGAGTAAGGCCATAAAAGAAACAAAATATATCACTGCCTGTACTTTCAAGAGGCTAAAATAGTTCCTTCTCAAAACTTCTGTGTGCTACAGCTGTGCCCTGTTAAATGACGGCTGTGTGGCAGAGGACAGGGAGTTACGCTTCACTGAACCTAAGCACTCATTTGCAAAGTCTTCACTGATTCTTTGAAGGAGACAGCACAGTGTAAGTGCAAGGTTGTTATTAGAAAACAAGAAAATTAACAGATTTTCTTCGATGAGGAATGTTTTCAAGCTTTGAATACCTATTGCAAGAGTCAGCCTGTTTTTTTGTGAAGCTATGTCACACTGAGCTCTGTGACTTGGGTTTTCACTGTACAGTAAGGATCGTACGATGCTATTGGAGAATAAGTAGGTGAAAATGGCAGAACTCTCAACAGTGCTGCAGAAAATACAGAAGGTTTTGACAAATTTATTGTTTGCATTTGGGAAAATAGCAGCGTTGGCTTACAGTCAGTATGAGTGGAAAATGTTTTTCACTTTATCTTTCCCAAAGAAGGATTATAAACTGTAGCTTTGAAAAGTGCTATCCAAGGAGCTCTTTGTAATTTTTTTTCAAAAGACTTGAAATGCCAGAGGATTTCCAGAGAGCTAGGAGTTAATATTGTGTCACCAACAGTCTGATAGCCTGGTAGTGGTCCTGGTTTTGTTATGGAATAGCTGGTATAGGAGTCATATAAGCAAAATTAAAGGGTATGGAATACAATCAGCAGCACTCTTTAGTTTTACAGGAAATAATGTGTTGGTAGTGTACTTAGACTGTTGTAAGAAGTAAGCATTAGATCTTAACTAAGAAACTTGAAATAGAGTAGACCGATTTGGGACATGCTGAATGTATCCAAAACAAGTCTGACTGACAGATGTAACCCAGCTGAGGAATCATCAGGGATGCTAGTTCCTAGTGAGCACCTGCACAGATTGGTTCCATCCCTGTGACTTTTTCTGTCAGTGACCTGAAGGGGAACTTTAACAGTGACTGACTGGATATGTAGATGGCACAGTGTCTGTGGAAGGGGTAAATCACTCCAAGAACAGGCTACTTGAGAAAGTGAGCTGATTCATCTGGTCCTAGTGCAGGCATAGCTGGGAGCAGAGGAGATAAGCCATAATTGTGGAATAGTGTTGACACTGTCCTGAGAAATTTTGATGCTGAAAGACTTGAGGATTACAGAGGAAAATCTGACGAAGAGGAGACCTTCATGTGATGCTGGGACCCAAAAGGACTCAAGTAGTCCTTGTACATGTTATCTGATCCTTACACTGATCCTGAGATATATATAGTATGAGTGTACACATCATGTCACTTCTGTATTTGAAAATGCTTAAAAGATTAAAGCTCACACTTTATAAAGAAACAGTCATCAATAATAGTCTGCTTGGCAGAGGGTAAGAGCAGTCTGCATATAGACCGTGCTAGTTATATGAGACATTTATATGTACAAGCAATAGTGAGTTCTTTGCTCTCCTGGACAAGAGGGAAACAAACTCCAAAGAAGTGGATGAATCAACACTAGAAGAAATAAGATGTAGCTCTCTTTAACTGTGATAGTAGCTAAGCATAGGGACAAGTTAAAAAGGGGGATGGGAGATCTGTCACTGCTTTCCAAATCAAGTTGGATGTGGAGAATAAACAGCCCACACCCTCAGATCTGTGGTCTGTGATGAGCTGGGAGTTGGAGTTCAGCACCTGACAAATGCCTCCATCCGGGATGAAGAGATGCAACTAAGTTTGGGCTGGCGCCTAGGTCTCTGCAGCTTGAGTGGGGTGGGGGCTGCCCTGTGACCAAGACAGACACTGCTCCTCCCCACTTGGATCCCACCCAGCCCTGGAGAGCATGCTGGGATGTCCAGTGTCAATGGTGCTCCAGAAATGGTAGCCAAAAAGTTAATGTTTCCTGCTAACCCATTCAAGAGAGGGGAGAGGTGGCTGAAGGGGGAGGCTAGCACTGTGCCTGCACTGGTTGGGCTTTCCAGCTGGCAGGTTTGGGAGCCAACAGACCCCCTGACTGAGAGAGCAGCTGGGGTAGATTTGTTCCCAGCTACAGGCAGTTGACTTGAAGAGTCTGTCACCAACTCGTAGGCTCGTAGGATAATTCAGGTGGGAAAGGACCTCAGGAGGTCATCTAGTCCAACCTCCTGCTCCAAGGAGGGTCATGGAAAGGTTTTTAAAATGCTCCTGCCTTTTAAAAGCCAGGCTTCTCTAGCTGTTGCTGGATCAGCCCTGCCAGAAAAAACTTAGCTGAGAGGCTGGGAAGGGTTTCTGAAGCACTGTATCTTTCCCTTCAGATAACACAATATAAATGTCGAATAACCTCCACACATTCCTCTCCTTCCCTCCTACGTTTCTGACTAAGAGCACAGACTAGAGGTTTCAGAAAAAATGAAGCCTTAACTCACTGGCTCTTCAGAGCACTTGAAAATGTCCATATCAAGTCGGAGCATGTGGCTGGTTATCCTGGGAAGTAGCATCCACCTGTTTGCAGGTGGGACGCAGGGAATGCAACAGAGTACTTTCAGTGCCGGTTGATTTGCCCAGTGGCGTCGAGTGTTCCCTGGACTATCAGGATTTTTTCCAGAACACAAATGCTCTGACATCTCCTTTCTTCAAATCCATTGCCTCTCTGAGCCCAGACTGGGATAGAGGGTGAGGAGTGTGAAGCATGGCTTTTCAAAGGCAGGAGCATATATATGTGAGAAATATATCTGAGTACAGACAGTACATCACTGAAACTGCTTTCTCTTTCTGTGCTGATGCCTTTCACCGGGGCTCAGATAACTCGATTTGGCACTATTCACTGCTAAGTTTTCCATACCAACCGCAGCTGAGCTTTGTTTAAATGAGGTTTGCTGAAGCTGTGCTGAAAGTGAGTTTAAAGGTTCACAGTCTTTGGAGTGGATCCAGGCAGCTCTTTGTTCCCTCGACTCCCTTGGAAACTGCAAAGGGCTAGGGGCTGGGAGAAGATTTGCATGAGCAAGTTCTCCCGCTGGCCCCTGCTCCAGTGCAAAGGGGAGCAGCAAGCAGCAAGAGAAATTAGAAACTGTGGAACAGATTATTCCCGCTCCTCTGGGTCTTCTTATCTGCATCTCTGGGATTTTGACCTGATGGAACTTGGTACACATTTAAACAGTGGCTCAAGATGCAAGCAGTGAGAAGTCAAGCTCTGGCAGAAGCAGTTTTAGGGATAAGAAACTATGACACCGGCTTTGTGCCCTGAATTGTGGCATTTGGAGAGGAGAATGCTAATTTTGCTCAGATAATTTAAGTAGCAAGTCACCTTTAGCCCCTGTAAAGAGCTCCTACTACTTTAACAACAGCTGCACCTGCAGCACTGAATGCCCAGCGCGCTACTGTGCATAGTTTAGCCACTGTAGAAAACACACTTGCTGTTCCCCCAGCTTTCTTTTCCTGCAGTAACCTCCTTGCTGAGGAAACAAGCTGCTGAACCAGTGTGAAAGTTATTTTTATTGTATCTGGGATGCTTTTGTTCTCCATTCTCTTAGGATAAAAAGAAAGTCTGGTCACCCTGTGACCTTGGAGCTGATAGACAACTTCAGATTTATCCAAGAAATGCCATCTAAGCTAGAAACCAGTCTCTAGTCTGAGTAGGAGAAGGATTAGTTTAATAAAACATGACTTTACCTTCCCCAAAGGTGTCATCTTCTTCTCCAGGTGCAGTCAGATCTTCTTGCGCGTGCTGCATCGTGGCAAGGACACAGCTCGGGGAGCAGCCGGAGTGGAGTGCTTGAACTGGTTCCTATGCTACAGCTCGACTATTTCCTTTCACCAGTTCCCTAAACATTTTGGTGGTAGCAGCTTCCGCATCTACACTTACAAAAATAGTCTCATTCATGTGAATACTGCTTCTTGTTTTTATGGACAGCCTTTGAGATGGGTTTTGAGGTGGGATGTCCTTACTTCTGAGAGAGACATTGATTTCGAGAGCAGAGGCAGGAAGGATGGGCTGAGACTGTACCCTGCCCTGTGGCTGTGAATGTCACTGCACAGCAGCAGTCCTGTCAGCCTGGGTTGTAGGGGTTTTGCATATGAATGTGAATCCTTTCTGGTGGCAGAGGTAAAGCCAGGAACAACTCGCCCTGCGTGGTCTGCAGAGCAGTTTGCCTTCGCCCCAGGGACAGTTTGACCAGAGTAACCCCTCCAGGCTCTCTCAGTGTCATGTTATATATTTTATTTTGTATTTAGCACGACATCACGTTCTCACCCCTACTGGGGTGACCTACAGAAATGGAGATGTGGACAAGCTGGAAAGCCATAACTGATGCCAGTTGTCCCACGGGCAGATGCACTGGCAGGGACACAATTCTTGCAGTTAAGACTTTCCTGAATCACCATCTTTGGTGTGTTATCAAACCCAAGGACTTCCCTGCTGATCAGGTGAACAAGAGAAGGACGTCAAAATAAAACTTGTTCTCTGTCAAAAATAGGCATATTATTTGACTATCTCTGTTACTACTAATTCTGTATCACCGTGGTCCATTCAATTGCTCTGTTTCCTGAACTTTATGAAGAAAGTTGACTCCCTCCTTCCAGGTCTCTCAATTTATGAGAGGACCTTGCCTACAAGCTAACTCTAAACTTGCACAAAAACACCTTTGGGCTTCAGGTAGTGTCTGAGCTTTGCATAGTCCTGCTGACTTCATCAAGCCACTCAGGGGTATTCACATGCATGCGTGTGCACATCCAGGTGTGGGTCCCTCACATCTCTGCTATCAGAAGCTAGTGTGTAATGACAGTAAACCTGTAGTGAGTTTTGATTACTCGGTCTAGTAATTGCATGTGTCGCCACACCCTTGAAAGCGAGACTCCCAGCACAGCAGCAGTGTTTGCTCCAGCTTCCGGTAGATGACTCACATGCAGATATAATGAGCTCATCTCTAATTATTATGGGGTTTTTTTTCAAAAGGTCTAGCAGTGTGTTCCTGCAGGAATGAAAATGGAGATATCTGGTCTCCTAGGCACTGCACAACCTGAACTAGTCCAGATGGAGAAGACAAAACAGAAGACGGGACAGGTCCATTTGGAACACCTGACCTAACCTCAGACCAGACTTTAGAGGCACATTCATTAGCTCCTGTAGTAAATCCTGTGACAGCACCTTGGTCATCACAGGTCAAGCAGAGCCTTCCCCTGGGCACAGGGTAACGTGCCTCCCAGTTCCTGGAAAGTAGCACTGCATGCCATGGATCTTGTACCTCTCCCTCAATGTCGCACTGGGCATCTTGGCTGCACAACCTGGGAACTGCTGCCTTGCTAAGTCTGGGAAGCTGTGTTTTCCTGGGTGGATGTGGCCAAAGCCAAGAGCCTCCTAGGACTGTTTTTTGGTGGGGCAGCATGGCTTGACTGTCTGGTTGTTCCTTTGCTGCAACAGTGGGACTTCTTGAGAAACTCAGTTCCTGGGAGGCCCTTCTCATGCTTCGCTTTTTTTTTTTTTTAAATTACACTTGTCTAAGTCCCCAGTTGTTTGGCCCAAACAATAAGAGAAAGGACTTGTTTCTGGCCATGCTGGACAGGCTTGGGGATGTCACTGCTGTTTTTTTCTAGACTTCCCCCTCTCACCCTTTTTCCTGCTATGCTTATTTCTTCAGGCAAGGACCATCTCTGATTAGGTGGTAGCTGAACCCTATTGCACTCAACAGGAGCATCCCTCTGTCTCAGTAAAGCCTTCCTGCTGTGGTGGTGAGTAGGTGAAAACAGTGGTAAAAGAGAGAAACACTATTATGGGATGCTGAGGGGAATCAGAGCAGAAGAAGGGATCAGTAAGAAAAAGGAGAGAGGTGTGAGAAGAGGAATAACAAGATGGAGATGTGAAAGCTGCAGGGGAATAGCATCGATCTGGAGGAAGGGCATGTCAGTGCCGGGGGACAGCACCTCTTTGGCTGCTGCCTCCCAGGGTCAGAGCTGGAAACTGCTGAGCTTGCAGAGGCCAGTGGGGCCAACACGTGAGAAGATTGCTGGGGTTGAGGGAAAGGAGAAGTGCTGAAGGAAGGGCAGTCACAGGGCGTACCTTTCTTTAAAGCTTCCTGGCAAGAGGTGCTCCTGGAAATGGGCAGCTGCTGCCATATCATTTCCCTGAAACAGCTGGAGGTGGATGGGAGAAATCTCAAGCCTTTGTAAAGTCAGTGGCTAAACTGGCCCAGGGTGCTGTGGAGCAGTATCTGAGGGCTGGTGTGGGCCAGAAGAGGCTTTGCTGTTCCTGCTGAGGAGGCTTTTTGGGCTTGATTCGAATAAGGTGCAAGATGACCAACACTACACATACAGATGTGGATGAGTCAAAGCAGGAAGAAACCCAGAGAAAACACCCTGCAACAGCAATTCTAACTTTCCTGTGTTGTTCTGCAGTTGGAGCTCATCTGTAAATCGAACATGGGAAGTTTTAGCCATCTACTGCTTCCTTTAGAAATATGAAGGACAGTTGCCACACTGTCCTGGTTATTGTGGCAGATCCCTTTTGTGCTGCATTTCTCTGGGACTTGAAGTTATTTCCTTACCCACCGTTTTCAGTCAGCCTCTCCGGATGCCTGTTACCTTGACAGCCCTTTTTTCTTTTATTTTCAGAAATTAAAAGGCATCAAAAGCTGTCCTTTCTCCCGAAAACAACTGTCACCAGAATGAACACACCAGCCTGGCTGGTGATGAATGGTAATGACTCAGCCTCCATTGCAAATGCACAAAGAGGAGTCGCTTTGATTCGTTCCGTTTGCCACGTTGTCAGGCAGCCTCACCTACATCACTCACAGCTTGCGATGTTCCTCCAGAAACCTGTCCCCCAGGGCAGCACGGTGCTCTTCCCCTTGAGACAGGCGAAGTTAACACAGACAAAACCAGCTCCCCTAAACAATCCTAAGATTCTATGGTTCTATGCTTGGACCCTCTTTCACCCTGCTCCATCTTTGCATTTGGGCAGCATAATTTTGCCCTGCTAGTTAGCATGTCCGTATCTTTGCTGCTTACTGATCTCAACCATCCAGCCTAACAAAACGTCTTCCTCCCTGCTTCATTCTGTAGTATCTGTGGATTTTTTTGCCATCTACCCACAAGAAGAACTTTTATCTTGTTCTTGTTGAGCTGTTCCAAAACACTGTAACTTTTCTTTTGTTAGCCAATGGAGCCTCACTTCACACCAAAAAATCTCCAACCCCAGATCATTTCTGCAGTCACTGCAAAGCTCTCACATGCATGTTTTTCATGTAACCACATCTGATGCTGCTCTCAGAAAAGCCACCGCCCATCCTCTAAGAACCTGTCAACAAAAAGCAGGGGAGACCGGGGAAATATCAAAAACAAGGGTGGGTCAAGCAAGAGGAGGCAGCTTTTAGAACAGCTCCTTTAAATCACCTCAAGCTTACTTTTCTTCCCCTGCACCTTACTTTATTAGAATTTCTGACCCAGGAAAAAAATCAAGTGTTCAGTTGGCACCAGTACAGGTTAGGGGTCATCCTGCTGGGAAGTAGCATCACAAAGACGCTGGAGTCCTAGTGGATAGTAAATTGTCCATGGGACATCAGTGTGCCCTTGAGGCCAGGAAGGCCATTGGCCTCCTGGGGTGCATTAAGAAAACTGTGTCCAGCAGGTCTAGGGAGGTTCTCCCCACCCTCTACTCTGCCCTAGTGAGACCACACCTGGAATACTGTATCCAGTTTTGGGCTCCCCAATTTAAGAGAGACAAGGATCTATTGGAGAGAGTCCAATGGAGAGCTATGAGGATGATTAAGGGACTTGAGCATCTCCCCCATGAAGAAAGACTGAGAGAACTGGGGCTGTTTAGTCTTGAGAGGAGAAGACTGAGATGGCATCTTATTAATGTCTATAAATATGTGTTAAATAGAAAGAGACAATCTCTTTTCTGTCGTGTCCAGTAATAGGACAAGGAATAATGGGTATAAACTTGAGCATAGAAAGTTCCACCCCAACATGAGGAGAAACTTCTTTACTGTGAGGGTGACAGAACCTGGAACAGGCTGCCCAGAGAGGTTGTGGAGTCTCCTTCTCTACAGACTTTCAAGACACACCTGAATCTGTTCCTCTGTGGTCTGCCCTGGGTGATCCTGCTTTGGCAGGGGGTTGGACTCGATGATCTCTGGAGGTCCCTCCCAACCCCTAATATTCTATGATTCTATGATGTTTTATCTTCAGATATAGGACAGGATATTCTTAATGAAAAATTAAAGAAAAAAATATGCCATTTACCAGTGTTGGATGGAGCTGTTTGAATTAATCCCTACCTTAACTTACCAGCTATGCTGGTGTAAAAGGGAGGTGTCTTAAACACCTTCTGTTCTATTCACATGTCCTCCTGCTCCAGCACAAGAAGGATTCCCAAGATACAGAAGGTTGTGTGTCAGAGGGTTGGTTAGTGCCCTGCTTTGTTCTGGGGCCGTTTTGGGAGTGAAGTTTGCATTTAGGGGCACAGCCTACATGGAAAGCAAGGAGGAAAAGAAAAGACATAACGGAAAGGCAGATGACCCTAAGGTGGAGACAGAATAAGGCAGATGTAGGTGAAGGTGGTTTACACCAGTTAATGGTCAGTTGGGGAAAGGGAGTGTTCACATGGATTTAGAATACTTACAGAAGTTTTGCTCTGGATATTGGTGCAGTTTCACTTCTCCCAGTAAACATCCTCCTCAGAAACCTGAAGGATGGTGTTACAATAACTTGTCTAGTTATTAACTCATTTGTGAGCTACAGGGACTTTAGGGACTTAGATTATGCTTAGACAGACTGTGTCGGTGACTGACTGAGCTTAGTATACTTTTTTCTTTGCCAACTCTTGAAAATTTTTGCACTCCCCCCCCACTTAAGTGGTGTTTATTTGTTATGTTTTAAATAGGGATATTCAGTTCCAGAGAAAACCTGGGAGAAACTCTCCCTCTTACTGTCCATGGAGGAGAGTCAGCAGCCCAGGACAGTGGAAGACATGACTCACTCCACACAGCTTCACAGACCCTAGGATCCCTGCACACATATCTTCATAAGGCTGTAAAACACATACACAGAGTGTATTTTGGAGAGCTGAAAAAACGTCAGGCTCCAGGAATTGTTCACCCAGTGGAGAGGACAGTGGTTCCCAAGGACCCCTGTACTGCATTAGACCATGGAGATGAGCTGGGTGTCTGAGCTGGCCTCTGGGAAAACTGCACTCTTGTGCCAGGAAGGTTATGGTGCCAGTTTGGGATGTAGATCGACACACTAGAGCTATACAAAAGCCATGGTGGCTGAAGAACCACAAACTGGCTCCCCAAGCCCAGCTGGTGTCAATGTCCATCTCAGACACCTTGGTCTGGGGGCCTGGTGGGGGGAGGTCCACACACAGCCTTGTGCTCAGTGACCCAGAATCACATCAGAGTGAGCAGGAACCATGGCACATGTTGCTGGTACCCTATTGTCTCCCTTCATGTTCCCCATCATGTTGTGAGCAGTGAACCCATCATACGCCCTGGAGGTGACTTTTATGAGTGTTCATTCAGGTGTGTCACTTCAATCCTCAACGCCTAGCACACCCCACCAGGCCCATCAAAAGAGACTTTGGCTTTCTTCTTCTGCTAAGAGGGACATTTTTCATTCCAGTATCACTTGGCCTATGAAAATAAATCATTATCTTCTCATAGCAAAACACTGTTTCAAAGCAGAGGGAGGAAGCAAACCATCCTAGATGAAGCCCATACAGAATTAATATGATTTTGAAAACTGTACTCAGCAAGTAGCTCCCAGAGGTTCATTATCAAAAGATAAGAAAATGGTCAAATATGATTTTGCAGGGCTGAGCCTTGGTATTGGATCTGGTATTATTCAATATATCCTTTAATAAAGTAGGTGATACCATGGATATGATCCCAATCATTAGAACTGCAGATACCAGGCTGCCCAGGAGCGTATGTACACTGGAGGACAAAATCAAAATTCAGGCTAATTTTGATGAACTGGAGAAGTGGTCTGGAAAATATTACATGCAAAGGAGTGAGCCTTGAGGTACTATGATCAAGCAAGGATAATCAACCTCATGAAGACAGGCTGAGAGATGGCTGCTTAAGTAGCACATTTTCAGAAAGGAGGCTGGAGGCAGCCAAACAGGATTCGGCAATAAAACCTGGAAACAGCACACAACTTGCCATCAGGTGTGATAAAAAGCAGAGAGACAAAGTAATTCAGCCACTATGGTTTGGGTTAGCAAGACCTCTGCCAAGGCAGGACATGGCTTTGGGCATCTCAGTTCAAGGGGGATAGAGACCATTTGGTGACGGTCCTGAGGAGAGTGACCAGACTGCTTAGAGGGCTAGAAATCAGGAAATAAGGAAAAGGCAGGAGGAACTGGAACAACTTCATCTGAGGGAGAGAAGATGAATACAGGAGATAAAGCAGTCCTCAAGCCCTCCTCTCCACCTCTGTGGTACACAAGGAGTCATGGACCGCAGAATGGAGGAAGCAATTTAGGAAGCAAATTAGGTAGCAAACTAGCAGAAACTAGGAATAAGCAAGCTGGGAAAAAGAACTTTCCAACAGTCAAGACAGTGAGGCAGCAAAAAACAAGTGCTTGGGTGAGTCAGTGCTGAGTGAATCAGAGCACTGCTTTAACTCACAAAGCATCTGTAAAGCTTTTGAAGAACAGAGCAGACAAGTAGCTGTTGGGAATAATATAAGAATAGTTCCTTCTGCCTTAGGGAAGGGCAGTGGGAGTAGGGGATCTCTTGAGGTTAGTCTCAGTGCTATTTTGCTAGAGCAGCTATTGAGTAATGCTGGATTTCTACTTGTTAGATTTATTTCTCAGTGACACCTAGCTGACTGCTACATTGTCCCACTGCTTGAGGGGTCCAGCACATTCCAGTGGCTCTTGGCTGAGAGGGGAATGCATTTGCTGTTTCAACCAGTTTAAGTATCCCTGCTATCTTTCTCCTTCTGTAAGAAATCTTCATGTCTCGTTGCTTTTGCCTTCACTCTTTCTTCCTAGTTATTTTCACACCTATTCCTTTCTGATGCACTGAGGTCATTGTCATCAGCAAAGAATAGATGATGGATTTTTTTATCCTTTTATGATTAAATCCCATGGGTTTCTTTCAGAAGTGTTTCAGATTGTTCCCACAAACTGATAGAGAAGCAGTCTGCATACCGTAATAACATGCAAAACAGCTGATGCTATCCCCAGCATAACCAGCAAATACGCTCAATCCTGCTTCAACATCAAAACCTTTTCTCTTACTAATAGTTACACATCAATGCTATATTCTTTTTACCAACTTGAACAAATCCTAAAATTGACCGAAGAGATCTATATGATATTATAATGCCTTTGCCAAAGCCACAAGACCTTCCCAATTTTCTCTACCATAGCCTTTGTTAATCGAACATTTTTTCCCCAATAGTAATTTTCTTGGCTGTTGGAGGAAATACAAGGAAGCAACTCATCTCATTGTTCAGCTCTATGTCTTCCATCCCAGGCAAAGTGTATTGCAAGTTGATTCACGGCAATATTTCAGTATTATTTCCACAAGGTTATTATTTTCTTATCTTTCCCTTTAGGTAAACTATTAGAAATGGAGTGAAAGCCCTGGGTGATTTATTTTAGGCTCCCAGGTCACACTGTCAAACAAATGGTGCCTGCAGATGAATGCCTCTCCTTCACGTTAAATTAACCCTACTTGTAGACTATTGACTTTTGGGGCTGTTACTGCTTTTTATTGTGTACACCATGTTCCCAGTTTCTCCAGCTGCTGGAAGGAGCTCAGGACTTGACCTTCTCCTCTAGTCTTCTCTGCTTCTTCCAGCTCCAATCAGCACAGTGTTCATTCTACTGCCGTGAGATGGTTCTTGACAGTACTGACCCCAGGCATTTTGCAAGACAATGTGGGGGTTTTCCCTGCCAAAGGAATTTTTGAAGACATTCTCCCATATTCCCACAAAACTGTGGGTAAAATGGAAGCTTCAGTTGTGAGATGGCTGAGACCTTGCCTGAGGCAGCTGCAAAAGGAGCATGTGTGCATTTCTCTGAAGCAGTCTGACTTAGCCATTACCATCACCAGGACACTGTCAAGCCTCAGCATTTCCACCTTGCCTACAATGCATTCTTTTCATCAGTCCCTAAAGTGCTATAAATTACTTTTTAACATGATTCTGCAGCTCTCTTGCAGACCACCACTCAGCAGAGGCTGGTGGACTTAAGGAATTGCTACTGCAAATAAAGTTCCAGGTAGAAGTATGGAATTCAGGCCATGGCTTTGCTTCCAAACTGTGTTACCAAGAGGGTTCAAACACCACAGGTCCTCTGTGGTAGGGTTTTCTCTGCCTGACTCTATACTTGTAAAAGCTGGAACCGCCCTAAACTTTGAACCTCCTCTGTTTTGTAGGAAGGCATCATTTCACAGAATCACAGAACAGTAGGAGTTGGAAGGGACCTCTGGAGATCATCTAGTCCAAGACTTCATTCAAATTCACAGAGGTAACTGCAAAGCAGGTGTGACACCAGCTTCATCATAGGCTGGAGACACCAGTGAGGTAGTTTATTTTCTAGCCCAGATTGGTTTCTGTGAAACCTTTGCTGATATTGGTCCTGACTCAGGTGCTCTCTCCCAGGCCATGCATCACTCACACCAGGTACCAAGGTCCCAGGGAATCTGAGCATTTAAGCCCAAACTTAGTGGCAAGGCTAACACTAATGCTTTTGATCCTTCCCCAGTTGCTTGTTCCAACCTGTGCACTGCAGGTGACCCTGGAACAGTTACAATTGGGTTGTATTAAAACCGGGGCATCTTCTTTCTAGAAAAATAAACAGTTGGCTCCAAAGGATGGAAAAGCTCCCTTGTATTGCCTGTTTTGCGTGTGACAGCAGAGGGGAACTTTTCTGTTCAGGACAAAAAGGTTGTTAAGTTGAGATGGGCCTGTTCTGTTCTGGCTTTCAGGCAGCTTTTTGAGAACTTCTGAAAAATGTCCCTGCTTTGTATTTGTAACCTCTTGGTACATTGGTGCCAGTCTGGGATCAAGTTCTCTGAATAATTGCAACAGGATTTACTTCTCCTTTTTCTGAAGGCCTAGAATAAAGGCATAGCTGAGAACGGAACCTGTGGTAAAGGAAATCTCGCCGCAAGGGATCCCCACCCAGCTTGCCTTCCTCCTTGAGCAAGCGGTACTGGCCATGCACGGGGGCTGGATGTGCACAGGGCTGGTAATAGCTCTCCTGGAGCAATTGCTTCAGTTTTAGTCCTACAAAATAGGGCAGGAAAGAGGATTTTTCTAATTTATCTTTTTTTTTTTTTTAATAGTGTGTCACTTTTTGCAGTTTGTTGAAGTGACTAGCAGGTCGGAAATGGTGTAATGACCACTGCAGACCAGTTTGGCATTTGTGTTGTTGGTTGCTTTTAACTGAAAAGTAACACTTCTCCCTCCACTGCAAAGTACAGAGGGTCAAAAGAAGGGATGTGGATTTGGGGTCGATGAAAACAAAGAAGTGAAGACCCAAAGCCACATCTTCCAGGAAGGAATTCTGGCAGCTGGGCGGACAAACTATGATAATATTTGTAGATTATCTTAGAATGAGGAAGTCCCAGCAAACACTTTCATGAATCTGCAATTCCCTACCTCACAAAGGTATAGTGGTTTAAGATGGGAAGTAAAGAGCAGTTTTTCCACCTTCAAATGATGGTTGTACATAAACTGGCTGCTGTTGACCACGGTATCCTGAACAAATCTAATACACAAACTGTACCTAAACCTTCCACTGACTGTACATGGTGAGGATTTTGGTTCCCTCCTGCTGCATTTCTGCACTAATACTTAGCTGGCTCAGGAAAAGATCACCACCCACTGCATCAGTTTCTTCAGCAGCCTTGATTTTGTTAATCAAACTGTCTTTCATCCTGGCCTTGTTTGCTGAGAAAGCTACTTCAGAGAGAGCTGTACAACACAGAAAAGTAAAAATAGCAACACGAATTTCAGCAAAACGTGGTACTCCATGCAATTACTTTTTTTCATGTTTGCATCTCCTGAATTTGCTTTTTCAAGCAAGTTTAACTCTTGTGTAGAGATCACCTCCTCCATGCACATATTGAGGCCATTGGGGGGCTCTCCTAAACAGCAGTGGACCATAGAATGAGCTTCTCAAAGTAAGCAAAAAATGGCCCAAGTCCAAGTGCTAGTGAGTTTCAGTTTTTTACACAACAGCCAGGTCAGAAAAAATATCCATAGCTGATAGAAAATAACATAAGCTGATCAAATGGAAAACCAGAAAGCACATCCTCATGGGCAGGTGCTTTGTTCTAGAACAGAACAGTGCTGTGGCTGATCTAGCAGCCTCAGTACAGGCTTCACTATTGCAGAAGAGACAAGATATTGGTGATAACGAAGTAGTGACCTACAGTGAATGACAAAGCAGCTGTTGCAGAAGATACACTGACGTGCCCGAGTTCATGCTCTCCCCATGGAGAGTGCACCAGCCTGTGAAAAAGCTTTAAGGGAGGCGATGGGTAAGAGTATAGTTTATCTTAGTTTAATAGAATAACAGAATCATTTAGGTAGAAAAGATCATCAAGTCCAGTTTGACTTTATGCTGCCCACCCAGTTCTGGAGACAGGCAGAGAGATGCTGCCACTTGGGGAGGGTGGCAGGGATGGAGTACCCTGGCCATGGCCTGGCTTGGTGGGCAGCAATGGGCACTGCCCAGCACACAGCAGCTCACCTTTGCCATCACTGTGGTGCAAGGCAGAGCCCCGGAGAGACCCTCTCTCCAGCTCTCACTGGGTGGCTGCCCCACCACCACAGCACCCTGCTCTCCTGCCAGATCCCAGACCTCCCCTCCCCCAGGATGGGGATAAAATACAAAGTCAAATGAAAGAAGGTTGGTTTTTTTCTCATCATGCATCTTAGCAACAGCACCTACACAAAGATCTAAGTATAAGATCTTTTATCCCCCACCTTTCCAAGCAATTAGCGTGCTGAAATACAGGCAAGAAACAGGATGGAGGTGTCAAAACTGACACGTGGGAAGACCATTTCCTTTTCGTAAGAGTTTCACCATGTGGACCAAGCTGGCTGAGAACAATTTCTGAACCTTTCTCCTCCCCGTGGAGAATTGCCTCTGCAGCAGCTTTGGTAACTGTCCAAAGCTTCCTGCTTTTGGTGTCTGGCCTTCTCCTGGTAGTTGATGCCCAGAAGGTCTCAGATTTTCAAAGAAAGAAAGCCCCAGCCCCCAAGGACTGCTCTCCAGCAAAACTAGGTTGCTCAAAAACATCTGAGAAAGGTGGAAAACGAAGGCTGCCTGTTTGAAGTAGATAGACTGTCTTGTGGAGCAGAGCAAAGCAGAGAAGAAAGGCAGCTGGTGACATATTCAGTGCAGTGCTGGCTCCATCTGAGCCTTCTTTCATCAGCCAAATTTTAAACTAATCTCAATCTGGTCTCTGAATCTTGCTGGCAAATTTTCCAGTAAATTTAAGATTTAGAAGAGGCTCAAGAAAGACACTAGGCAGACAAATTTAAGTTAGGGTTTCCAGGTGTGGCCAGCAGTGCCTGGGAAGCTGCTTGTGAAACCAGAGGCTGCTGTGAGAAATGTGAGGTGATCTCCTCCAGCACTGCACATTTCCTGTGCGCAGGCTGAGCAGGCAAAGCCCCCCCACTGAAGCACAGCCAGGACCTATGTAACTGCCTGTGAACGAAACCTGGTTACACACATGAGCTGATGATATTCAGGGCTTCCATCTTGAATAAAGACTTGAGTGATACCAAGCCCTTTGCTTTTGCTGTGTTTTCCTTCCTAAGAGCAAATGATAATGGCTTTTTTTCTCTTGACATCCAAGCAATGTTACTTCCACCCAAGTTTGCTGTTCCAACCCCCAGCTGATGAATAGAGCAAGCAAGATGAGGCATCACCATGAGGGAAGGATGCTGTTGGGGGCTGCAGGGAAGCTGGAGGTGGGAAGGAAACACCTGTGAGCCTCCTAACTCAAGGGCTTAGGAAACTGAAGTCTCCATAAATTTTTTTATCTTAGTTTCTTCACTTTTGTTGAGATTTGTCCTCTGAGTGTCTTGTCTGACTGACAGCCTGACTCTTTGTCTTCTCTCCTTGTTCCACAAGGCTGGGACGATGCCTAACATCAACTCATCCTAACACCTATTCCCAGAGTGCCCATTTGTCCCTGTGCCAAGTCCGAGGACTTGTGACTGATTAAAGCAAGGCAAACGGTCATGTCTTCAAGATTTTAATGAAATCCCCTCTAGTCCTCACTTTAGCACTTAGGTCAGCGATCCATCACCACTGTGCTTGCAGGCCTAGCTCTGTAAGTGTGATTGAATAAAGCATTTTCAAGGCCAAAACTAAACTTTCAAGGCAGACAATAATCCTGCAATTAAACCTTTAGAGTACATTGCATTTTAAAAGGTGCAGTAACTTGTGGAATGAATCACGAAATTTTAAGTTGCCAGATTTTTTTTTCCTTAGTGGTCAAGGTTAAGTATAAGAGGAAAGTAACTAAGTGTAGGAGGATCACAAAATATGTTAATGGCGTAACAGCAACAGAAGGACTGACCCAGCCCTGTGAATTTGTAAGTTTTATTCTTAATTGCTTTTCTGTCTCTCAGGAGCTACCAGAACAGCAGTACACTGAGCTTTTAGCCTATGCTCTTCTGTTCCTTCATCTCCGTCTCACCCTTACCCACAGCCAAGGGACTCTGCCTGGCCCTAGGGAGCTTAAGCAAGCAAGTGTGAGCAGCAACCCTTGCTTGCTCAAGCCCTCTTTTCTGAGAACCAGGCAGGCAGAGCAAAGCTGTGCTGTGCAGGACAGCCTCTGCCTTTCAGACCTGACTGTGGATGAGCTCTTATCCCTCCACAGCCCAATGAGTGGATCAAAATCAGCAGAGACAGTTCTTCAGTGGCTGGCCCATGCCTGTGGAGAGGACTACTGCCAGAGCTGGTGAGCTTCCTTGACCCAGTCACCAGCCCAAAGTGCTCTTCATTAGCTGGCCCTTCCTTGCCCACACCCAGCAGTAGCAGTACAATTACATTCATTAAAAAATACCCTCACAAGCCAGAAGCAAACAGTTCACGAAACTAAACCACTCCACTGCACACGTTTGTCCCTTTGGGGACAGGAAAAGAGAATAAGAGAGCTATGGCAGATGCCAGCCATGCTGCCTGGCAAACTCCTGGAAGAATGCACTTGCTGTAGGCATGAGCCCAGCTGAGAACCTCAGCAGAAAATGGAATACAGCTTCTTGCAGGCTTGCACAGCACTCAACCTGGATTTGAGGAAAGTCCTTTGAGCAAAATGCTTTGCCTAAGACTAGCAGCCCATCCTGAACATCAGGGTTATCTTCTGTTTCATAGCCAGTGCTCAGAACATCTGGTAATGGTCACATTATCATTGTTTGTGGATAGCATTACATCCCAAACTTCTTCCAGAAGAGGCATCACAAAGCAGAGATGGGCATTTCTCTTGCCTGAGCTGTGTTTAAGACGATGTTTTCTGTGCTTTAAAAAAAAGAGGTTCCCAAGAGCACATAAATATATTATAAAGCAGCAGAATGCTCAATAATTAATTTCCAGCAAGGAGATTTTATTTCAACCAGAATGACATGAAAAGCCTTTTAGAGTCTCACAGCCTGTAAGTGAAAAGCTGAGATGATTCAGTCCAAAGGCTATTGGAAGGAGGCTCAGCCAACATGATCTGATCCCCATGCAGTGACGTCCTGACTCCACTGGGGAGCAAATGCAATCTTCTGTGCTATTTCTCACTAACAGAAGTGCAGACTCCACCAGACATAAAATCCTTTTTCAGTCCTTTCCTCTTATTTTGTGATTAGAAATGGTCTTCCAAAGTGCCAGAATTGCAGCGGCCCAGAGGATCATCCCACTTGTTTCCGTGTGAGCTCTTTGCTCATTTGTGGTGTCTTGGGACAAATAATTCCAATAACTGGGAAAAAAACCCCTCTTTTCCTGAGCACTTTGGGTGGCAGATGGCAGCAAGGCAGCTGCGCTTGTGTCAGGAAGATGCTTATATGGCATAGCTAGTTTAAGAGAAGGACCAGAAAAAGAGGAGGGATTTCCTGAAGACACAAAAGCCTTCATGAACAAAGAAAGTTCTACAAAGAGAGTTACTATCAGTACTTTTCTGCCTACAAAGGTGTATAGGATTCTGACTGAATGACTTACAAATCATTTATGCTAAATTTTACAATTCATGTATTGTCTTTATTAATTTCACTGCTCAGAACCCAACAGCAGATAAATGACTAACTCTATGTGGTACATATATGTATTTTTCATTTGTGACTGGGTTTTATACTGCCGCTCTGTTACTTTGTCTGTAACCCTTGGCAAACCCTGCCAAGCTCAGCAGCGAGTTGACAGAGGCAGCCCCCATGGCAGCCCTTCCTTGTGCAGGCAGCATCTCCTTGCACCACCCCTCCTTGGCTCTGCCCCACCAGGCCAGCTGGCTGTCAGCAGTATGTTCAAGGAGCAGACCCACTCGTCATCTAAGGGGCTGAGAGAGACAAGGGAAAACCACAGTGTCTGTGTAGCCCTCAGGCCACATCCTAAAAAAACCCCCCAAACAATAAAAGCCAGGCACACTGGCTCCTGGTGCCCCTGTTGAGGTTAAAGCCAGGAAGATTTCATGTGAGTTTGGCATCCCCTCACCAATTTATCCAGAGGGTGTGGAAATTAGAGACACTGAGAATGCTGTAATTAAAATGTAGTGATAAAGACCTAACTACTGCATGACTGACAGCCAGCAGCCAGATTGCTGCCTCACAGCAAGCACTGGAACAACTGCGGGAACAGGGTGAACCCATCGCCCAGCAAATCCACCAGCAGCACTGGGAGCGAAGTGGCTGCTAAAGTGATCTCACACTGAAGTGATCGCTGAAGTGATCTCAGCTGACTCTTACTCCTGCTGTTTCTGTGATAGTTATAATAGCTTTTTTTCCACATTGCTATTAAGCCCACTGATGTTTCTGGTGGGAAAAAGCCATCTCTATTTCATACCAGCCTTCTGTGAATTTTTATGGCAGCTATTTTAGAACTCATTTCAGTGTGAGTTTCCTCAGATTTCCCCAGTCTGAAATGCTATGTGTTCCTGTAATAAGGACACTGCTCATAACTAGGAGGCATTTTTCATACATTATTTATTCATTATCCTATCTGATGAATGTGGGAGGTGTTATGAATCCATGGTAGGAGATCTGGAGGTAGACTCATTTGCTTTTAGTACTATGTGATTAAAAAGAAACTCTCTGCTTGCGTAGGCAATGAAGGTACTGAATTTCTCTTATCACTGAGATGGTGAAAAACTTGATTTCTTTAATTTCCTCCATCAAGGAAGGAATGGCTGCCAGCACAAGCATACAGTGTGATCCACCCTGAAGATACACAGTTGCTAGACTAGATCTGTTCTCATCACTTGCAAAATGAAGAGACAGGAAGTAGGCATTTAAGGGTTAACGCCAAATATTTAGGAGATAAAATCTGCACAGAGTGTAAAATGAAAGATTTAATCTAAGCTTTACCTTAAAGACCTGTATTTGTTTTCCTGTGTACTATCTATTGGCCACATCCTAATGAAATGTTACGTTTGTGTACAGGCAAAGTAGAGTTCAAAACCACCGGGTTTGGGAGTGTTGTCACTCAGGGTTTTACTTCTGTCTGTGACAGAAGTACAGCCCTTAATAACCAGGTAAGATGGTCAGAGGTTTCATGCAGATTTAAAAGGGGGTAAATGAGAAAACAGCCAGCCCTTACTGAGGCTGAGCATGTGGGTGGCATTCAGGAAATGCAGGGGTGCAGGCACATAGTAACAGGGCTCATATTCCTTAGCAAGGAAGATGTAGGTACCTGCAGACAGTACTGAGAGTTTTGTCTGAATGTGGAATAGAGAACAAAAAAGATGGTGCTGCTCAGAGCACCACCAGGACCTGGACAATAGCTGAAAGCCACAGAGATGGAAGGAACGGTCGCATGATCACGACCCAAAGAGCTGAGATGGGCAGAAGACAGTCCTTCTCCAGATAGGCAGTGCATTTGTGGTGATTCAGTAGTCAGTTGTGGTAGCCCCTGGGGACACTGGAGGTGTTACACACCAGTGTCTCGGGGCACAAGACCATGTGAATATACTGCTGGAAGCATGGCTAGGAAATGCTCAGAGTGCCTCCATCACTTGCTTTCAGCCTTGGGCTCTTCCTCTGCTTCACACGCCTCTCTGCTCAGATCCCACAGCCCCACCATCATCTGCCCCGGGCAGAAACACACTCCCAGGGACAAGGACTCAGTGGTAGCTGGTTTTGCTAGAGCTTTCCTCTGCTTTACTTGCATGGTTTCATTTCTGATCGTGTTCATAATGTTGCCTTTAATGAATTGTGGCACTTCATTTCTTAAAATATTACTTGCACAGCTACTTTGCTGAGTATCTTAGTGCTGGGTAAAGGGCTGTTATGGGAAAATCCAGCAGCATAACATGTACCCTGGAGGCTAGGAAGCCTCCAAGCTGGGCAACCCAAACTGCACAGAAAGACCTGCTTGTAATGACCTGATGCACCAAAAATCAACACTGGCTGCTGGAGTTAGGAGGTCTCCTCTGCTCCCAAGCCATGGATGGGCCAAGGAGCTATCAGACACAAAGCATTGCAGACCAAAAACTGAGGCTCCAACAAACACTAGTCCCACCAACAGTAACACACCATGCACATAGTTGTCAGCATTTTGGTTTGGGGCTAATCTCCAGGGTTTTTCTGAGTGCAAGGAAGCGGTTCTGGTCTCCCACCCTCAGGTTTTGCCCCAAGCCCATGCTGGTGCTTGAAGACACTGTGCAGAATGTCGCCAGGAAACAAATTCCTTGATGGAGGCTTTCAATGAGGTCCCAGTTACATTCCTCAGTACAGTACAGCAATGGTGACAGCTGAAGCAGCCATGTGAAGCCTTGCAACCCATGCCAGGGTTGAGGAAGGATAATGGCTTCATCCATTTCAGCTGCTGCCAGAGGAGCTTGTGGAAAGCCACAGCATCACACCCTCAACTGCAGCATCCGCAGCTTCTGGGTATGAAACAGCCTTATGGTCAACAGCAGACTGAAGGTGGGTGGGGAAATAGCTTTTCCTGTTATGGCTTTCAATATGGTGGGAAGGGAGGAGGAAGGGCACAAACAGTTGGGATCTGCGTATCTTTAATCACACCAGAGTAACTGGAAAATGAAGCCAGGGGATCAGCCCTATTTAAAGGAGTGAAATTTCAAACTATGTGGGAAATAAAAATATATTGTTATAGGTTTCTGAGCACATCTGTACTGGTACAAATTCCCTACCCTGCTATCAAATGGTGGGAGCTATTTTTTTACTTCATTAGCAGGAGCTGAGCTCCAAATTTGATATTGCTACACTTCAAAAGGATGCCAACAAAAAAGCCCAACAAACAACAGAAAAATGACCCCCAAGATGCCCATGGTGGGAACAAAGAGCTGTACATCTTTTTGGTACACAGTGTTGTTATCTAGGCATAGAATGTTATTTTTCTTTGGGAAAAAAAAAAAAAAAAGTGAAGTACCTAATACAAATCCACTATGCTGAAGAGCAAATGCAAGCCCCATGAAATCATGTTCCCTGCTCTCACGTTTGTGAGTTTGGCAGAGCTTTGCTAATGCCCTGGCTGACGTGAGTGACAGCACCTGGGATGGGGTCTATGAGCACTGCTGAGAGCTCTGGCAGGCTCATGGGCAAGAAGAGCCTCCCAGCAGAGGGAAACTGTGAAGACAGCTCCTTGCATTAGCACACTCTCATTAACCAAACACCAGCTTGTATTGGTTATGCAGTCACTTGATCTGGCTATAGACTGGAAACATGGCTGTCGAGAAAACAATTTATAATTTTTAGATAAGTGATGGGGTTACGGAACTACAGAAGTGGGAAAGACCTATGAGGACCCCAGCTAAACCATAGGTACATCTGTGCCAGATTTTTGCCCTGAAGAAAAGGAGGAAGAGAAAACGGACAAGGAAGGAAGGAATTTGGAGAACTAGTCACATAGCATCAGCTAAATATAAAGCCCCTGGCCCAGCTGAGTCTCAGCAGCTGGGTAGGAGACCTCAGAGAGCCACTTCCTGACAGAAAGAGATGATGAAACCCTAAATAAAAGTTAAAGTTAACCTGAAATTGAAAATCTTTTTCTTGGAGAAGATCCTCAGTAACTTTCTAAACAGACATCTTGCAAAACCACCTCAGTGTAGTTAAGCAGCTTCTGGTAGAGGCAGAAATGATCATCAGTTATAATTTCTGCTTGATCTGCAAACTGTGGTGAAGTAGATCCCATTTCACTGGCCAACACTCAGCAGCCACACAACTCTCTCAGGAACATTTTAGAATTGAGAAAAAACTTAGGCACAGAGAAGAATAACGTTTGCCCAGAATCATCAAACAAATCCATGTCAGACAATGGAAAAGAATGATTTCTTGCTGAAGCTACTTGGCAAAATGTCCTTTCAAAGCAGAACCTGACCTTCGTAGTGCAATTGCCATGAGTTCACTGTTTGACAAGAAGTCTTCTGCCTCACAGAAAACACTTTACTACTCCTGACAGTAGTAAGTCTTTAAAGAGCAGGAAAAATGTTGAAAGATGACACAATGAAATACTTACAAATTATTGCAGCATGTGCTTGGTCACCTCATGCAAATCCCAGGGTGTGTTCTGCGTTGTGTACCCTCTCATCACAAAATAAACCCTCAGCTCTTTTCCTTGTCAGCGGATTTTTGGCAGCTAAGGAATGTGAAGTGGCACTAAAAGCTGACCATCTTATTCATGGAAGAAGTTAAAAGGCAAACAGTTTGGTATCTGTGTTCATTTTTTAGCACAACAAACACCTGATTATAAATAAAAGCTGCCCAGATGGGCAGTGAAGACACTGCTTGGTGCAGGCTGGGTTGGGTCCCTCCCTTGGCACCAGGCTGGGAGCTGCTGGTGGCTGCCACCCAACACTGGCTGGGGACATCAGTTAATGACAAAGGTACAGAGGAAAAATCTAGAAGTGTAGAAAATTAAAATAGGGCTGGAAGAGACCTGCAGATGTTAATTCTTCTGCCCCAAGGCAAGACCACTCTAGACAGGTACTGGCTAAATTGTTCCCTAGGACCTCAGGTAACAGCGATTGGAGCCTTTCCCAGCAGCCTGTCCCACTGCTCCATGGTTTCCACTCTTAAAAAAGGTAGCCTAAAGGCTAACCAAGCTCTGTCCTGCTGCAGTTTAAGACAACACTTCAATGTGACATTTATCTTTTAGCAAATACATTGAATTTATGTACATTTAAAGGAAATACATTGATGAGGAATTTTTTCCTTACTCTTTAGGGAGCCTTTATTTGCTATAATCTCAAGTCTTTCCCCTGAAGTCCTTGTTGACAGTCACTTGTCAAAAAGCAAAGTTTGATTCAGGAAACAAAAATATTCACAACACAAAAGAGTTATGGTTTTGAGTCTAATGCCCCCTTTCTGAAGTGAAATAAACGCTGTGGTTTCACATCGTGCCCTTAACTTTACAATAGTAATGGGCTGCAGAGCAGAAACAGCTGGGCTTGTGCCAAGGGGTGGATGTGATGGGTTGGCTGACTGGGCTTGCTGTCGGGTGGCTGGCTCTGGGACCCCAACTGGGCAAGCAGCAGGATAACTGCTCTGGGTGAGCAGACCTCTTGCTGAAACCAAGACACAACTGCTCCCAGTCCCCCAGACTGGTGCTGCCTTGCACCCTGCAGCACCTCTCCCTGTCCCCAGCGCCCCTCCATGCCCTGCTAGGGGCTCCTCCCACACTGTCCTGCCCTGACCTCACAGATGGGTTTGCACAAGAAAACCAAACCACACCTGATACTTGCTACTGCCAGGAGGGGAGGTTTTGGATGCTTAAGTGTTGCTGCAGCCCTCATGCTTGGCACTGGTTCAGCTCTGCTTGTTGCTGGCCACTTGTGCTAGCAAGAATCTGATATCTCACTGTACATGAGGTGTAACGGGCATACAAGCTGCTGGGAGGTACAGGGTGAGGCAGAGAGCAGCTGCTTCCAGGTGAAGCAGTTCTGAGTTGGTCTTGGTGGGAAAACTCTTTTTGTACATGATGAAGACGGGCACAACATGTTACTTGTGGTGGGGTTGATTCAGCTGAATAACATCACACATTATCTGTCACTGACAGTTCTCATAAGCAAAGGAAATACTTCATGTAAGTAAAGGCATTATTAAAACCAGTGATAAAGAAAATGGAAGGCAGAGCAGTTCATATCTAAGTCAGCCCACATTCAGGAATGTGCAGTGCCCCAAGAGCACTCCAACTGAAAGTGTAAAGAGATGATGCTCTGTGGTATTGCTTTTATTGCTGCTTAGAAATGTCTCACTGAGAAAGTCAAGGAAAGTCAGTAAATAGCAGTGAGTTGTTTATTTGCATGACTGTCCCAGATGGAGAAAGCTGTTTTCCATGAGGTTTGAAATCCCAAGGAGTACAGGGTGTAAACAAGGGAACACTCACCCAAGATTGCAAAGCATGATCCACCAACCCCAGTGAGCCCCAGGGGAGAAAACCTCTCCTAAATGAATGGCTTTTTTTGACTCCTCAGTATCACAGGGAGGTTTTGACACAAACAGGGTCTTTCTGTGCATTATCAAGATTGTGGCTGACGTAAAATGTTTGTTAAAGCTTTTTAAAAGCTATTTCTGTATGGCAGTAAGAGGCAGGACTCAGAATGGCCATGTGGATATTCCTGCTGCTGCTTGCTTCACAAGGATGTGATACCCAGTTTTCATGGGAGAAGTGAATAGTTATTCCTCACTAGCATGTGGTGTAGTGGACCTAGTGATGTCCTACTGTGTATGAGTATTTTCTTTAGCCTCTCATCCAGTGACCAGATGGTGCTCGCCTTGCCATGGACAAATGTCATCAGCACTCCGAAGCAGCAAGCTCAAATGCCTGTGAAGTAGATAAATGAACCCCTCTGCTTTTCCTGTGTGGTTTTGCCTGGAACCTTAGCACCTCACAATTCTGCCTGCTCCATGGGATGGTCAGAGGTGCCAAAGCTCTTCTCTTAAAGCCAGCTTTCTGGGTTAGAGTCTCTGCCTCCATCTACCTCAACACATCTATGCAAGTGTGCTTTGCGCATAATACATCACTTTGGTGTGTGAAGTGTTTCATTGACCCAAGATACACTACTGATGTTTCTAAACAGCCCTACTAGAAGGTATGCTTCCTGTCAAGTATGTCAATCCCTTAATTTAACACAGGCTGTGAAAATAAGTCTCCAAGTCTGTGAGTGCAAGTGAATCTTTGCATTACACTGCCTGAGTTTCACCAGGATGAATGTGCCTCCCGGTGCCATGCAGTGCTCTGTGCTGCACCAGGTTGTGAGAGTCTGGATGTCCAAGAAAGAGGTCAGAACAGCAGGTTGTTCAGGAAAGATATTTAACAAAAAATAAATCATCAAATATGAAATCATCCAAAAGTACACCAAGTTCTTTGCCATTAAAGAACAGCCCCAGGATCAGCATGAGGCTTTGTGGTGTTACATGCTGTTCTCCAGCTCTGAATTAATCTGCGGGCGAGGAGCAAAGGCAGCACAGCTGTGCCAGAGCTGCTGCTGGTGTGTTTAAGCCATGAGGCTGGGAGACCCCGATGGGAGCTGTCTTTAGCAGCACAGCTGACTACTGATGGGCAACTTTGTGTGAAGGGAGCTCAAATCATCAGCGCCCTTGCTATGCATGACAAGCATTTCAACAACTGCTGAAAATCAGCTGCTGGGGGATTTCCCTCGGGACACCCTACCTCTGCAGAAAGTGTTCAGGCATTGTGAAAGGGCCTTTCTTACCTATTTGTGTTATTCATAGAACCATAGAATATTTTGGGTTAAAAGGGACTTTAAAAATTATCTAGTCCAATCCCCTCTGCAAAGAAAATGTCCCCCAAGCAAGGACATCTTCAACTAGATCAGGTTGCTCAGAGCCCCATCCAACCTAACCTGGGATGTCTCCATGGATGGGGCATCTACCACCTCTTTGAGAAACTTATTCCAGGGACACTAGTCACAGCTCAGAACTTCATTTTTATACCCATGTCGTCATGACTTTCTTGGTAGGACTTTGCAGCTTTTAGACTGGAAAAGTCTAGCAATCTTCAGTAAGATTTACACTCCACACCAGCTGAAGTTAGAGGGGCCATCTAGATGTGTAACACATGGTCTGTTACAGTTAGGTGGGACAAATTACAGCACTGCAAACTGAAGCTAGAAAGTTTGTCCCTGCCCTTAAAGTTACTGGAGCAGCCCAGGTAACTTTTTACTCCATCTTCATTAAACATGGGAGCTCTGGACTGCATGGCCTGTGTTTGCAGCCCAAGTGTAACTGGATGTAATTTTTGACTGTGATAAAGAGTCTCTGATGATACAACACACTAAGGAAACACAACAGAGATAAAATCAATATAACTTGAAATTGAAACACTTAGAAACTTGGCAGAAAACTGCTTAGGAAGTTTACATGGCAGGGAGGAGTGTGATCCCCCAAATGCTGAGGATCACATTTCCAGGATTACAGCAGGGATATGCAATAACAGCTCCATCATATTTTGCTTAGGGATGAAGCAAATAACATACTGCAGGCTGCTGCTGCCATAGCACATCCCTTGGCAACACCCTTTATAAAGAAAAAGGAAAAAAAAAAAAGCCAAGGAAAAAAAAAAAAAAGAGTAAAAAGAAAATCTTCCCATTGCTTAAAGATACATAGGGATGCTCACAGAAGCATTTGCAGGCACTCCTTCCCTTACCACCATTCTCCTCCCTGAACCCATCCAAAAACAATCTGTGTATACAGTAAGCCAGCTGTAATCAAGTAGAAAAATTTCTTTTCAAGGCTGTTGCAGCCCATGATGGTCTCTTTGAGATCTAACCAGTCTGACAGGGTTTCCTCCCTCGCTTTTATGTAAAGTCTCAATATTCTTCATTCCTGGTCAATCCCATTGATTTAGCACACTCCTTTCACTGTTATAGGCTCTCATACAGTGACATGCAGTGGCCTCTTAAGGTTTGGACGGGACAACTTTGGTCTTAATGATCCATTTCTGACAGTTTTGGGGTTGAGGACATTTGAGACAGGTTTAAAATGCAGTTGTAGCAGGAACTGTTCTTGCTTTGTGGGCTGGCTTGCTCTTGAAACCAGGTTGCTGGGTGTTAAGTAGAACTATTAGTTCCTCTCTCATGAGCCCACCACATAACCTAAAATAGGGAAGTGTCCTAAAGGCCTTGTGTCTGTCCAGGGCACAGAAAGAAGGTGGTGGGTTATTCTTTCCAGCAGTGCAATATCATCACCCTCTGCATTTGAGTTCTGCTTTAATCCTGCAGGGACTTTCTTGCTTCATGTTGTGACAGGCCCTAAACCTAAAAACTGATGTAGGCCTGCAAAATATTTCTAAAGACTAGACTTGGAACTAAAATTCATAACTCTACTGATATTTAATAAATGCTACAGAGAAGCTGATTTCATGACACATAATTTTCCCATGTTTTATCCCAACTTATACCTTAACATGATAGCTACCTCTCTTCTTGTATGTATTTTAGGGGCTAATGACTTCATCACCTTTTTTCTCTCCAGCATCCTGCATTACTCCAGTTACAAGCCACCCTGAGATATCTAAATGATTAGCACTGTTTTCTGAAGCTATTGCTTAACTCCCAGTACATGTGACTTGGCGCTAAATTCTGCTGCTTCCAACCTGAAGAGGAGCTTCTGTGCCCAAAAGCTTGTCTTTACACTTTCAGTTATATCTGCAGGTTGAACAAGAGAAGAACCCCTTCAGTCTTGTCTCAATGCAAGTCCTAATTTGTTACCCTGTCTCACTAACACCAGAGGTGTTGGAACCCCTTGACTAGCATCATCACTAGCTCTGAACTGGTTTAATGTGAAAGCAGGAAGTCTGTGTCCTTATCTCCTGTGAGGAGTCTTACTCCAGACAG
Source organism: Ceryle rudis (assembly GCA_033439905.1). Lineage (NCBI taxonomy): Eukaryota > Metazoa > Chordata > Aves > Coraciiformes > Cerylidae > Ceryle > Ceryle rudis. The sequence goes on from JAAGNO010027891.1 coordinate 30,743, forward strand.
AACAACTATCTTGCAGTGAGAGAACAGACTTGGAAGATGCTGAAATTCAGAAGAACTGAGTTATATTCCTGACCCCTCCATTATACAGTTTATATAATTGGACATAATGACAAAGTGCTTCGTATCTGGCATCCGGTCCTCCCACAGACTCCAGTAATGTGCTGCAGCTTCATAGATTTTCCAGATTCTCCTCCCTAATATTCCTAAATATTAAATGTCAGCAGTTAGCAAGTAAAACCGCTCACATATAAATGATACTCCATCTACTGCCTTCTAATCCAAAACAAACCTTTGGGTTTATTCTTGACACCTTAAAGTTATCTTTTAGCAATAACTAATCTACTTGCAGTAAATCACTATAACATACACAGGTTACCACGTATACTATCTTTATATCATCCTTCAAAGAGAAAGGGGCTCCAAAGTTCATTCTGCCAATCCTGAATCCCTCATGACTATTACTGCAATGCTAACGAAGTTGCAGAGGGGAGAAAGAGGAAGGATAATATTTTTCAGAATTACAAGAGTTGTTACAAACATGTTTAGACACATAAAAAGACAGTGAATGAAGCACACTGGAAACCTATCACAAAGATGTCAGAAAGTGTTGTGAAACCAGATTTTCACCTGTTTTCTTGTGTGGTCCTGTGTGTTTCTGCATAATGGACAGGTTCATAAAAAACCAAACCCAAACAACACAGAACAAATCACTTTTGCATCCACAATGCAGCTTTGGTGGAACCTGGCCTCTTCAGCCCACTGGAAGAATTGAGACTCAAACCAGCCAAAGCTCCTCAAAGGACACAGTCATCAAAATTTTCACCAGTAAGCACACCCCCCCAAAGTTTCCCAACTGATTCCCAGAGAGGCTACTAAAGATCTCCATGCCTCTCAGACCTGAAACCATTTTCAGTGTAGCAGCATGCTATCCCCAGGCAGTAGGAGGAGGGTCCTTCACAGAATAAAGCCATTTATGTGGTCCTTTTGGTGGTCCCATCCACCCTGCTGTTGACATCAGCACTCATCTACTTCCACCATGAGTCCTTTAAGAGCTCAGTATGGAAAATCCAACCTACAAAAAAATTAATCCCCCCCAGCAGCTGAGTCTCCTGGGTGTGCTCGTGGTACTCCCCTAACACACGCACCAGGGACTGGTTTGCCACAGCACAAAGCAGCTGTGTCACCTTATTACTCAACATTTGCCATTGTCAGGGATTCTGGCCACACCTAAATCCTCTTGTAGCTCTGGGCTTTAATTAACAACATGTTCAAAATACTTTCAGTGGTTCTAGGTGACAGCTATAGGTGCCTGCAGATAATGTTGTATGGTGCCAGCAGCCCCAGCTGAAAAGACCAATGTATCTGAGTGTTAATGAATGTCAGGGGTACTTATCATCACTCAGACAGGCTAAAGAATGAACTTCCATCCACATCTCCATTTATTGAATCTCTAGATTTTTAACAAAGGAACAACAGTGTTAGTTAATAACAATAACAACATCAACAACAAACACAGAACAAACAGAAGACAGAAAAAGGAGGTGTTTAGACCATATAAAATTTGCACAAAACTATTGTGGCTATTTAGCATGAAATCAGGAACTGAAGGTAAGGATACCAGTCAGCTTCCTCCAGATCATGCCCCAGCTTGGCCACAGTAATAAGGAGGCACAAATTGAACAAACCTGGAGGAGCACTAGTGTGATTATCCTTCCAGCTGCATACCTCTGTGCACTTAGTTCCACCCCGTGCAGGATCAGATCAGTGCTAACAGGAGAACAGTGACCCTCCTCTGGTACCCAGTGCTGGTCACCTCTCCAAGCAATCATCTTTGCTTCCCTTATGCTTTTTCTCCTTTTCTGCCTTCTGAAAATGTGTATTGCTGGGCTATGAGCAGTACTGGGTCAGTGGGTAGATGTTGGGCTGCCTGTGTGGGTGCGGGGCCCGCACAAAGCACCCGTGCTGCAGCTACCACCAGTAGCTGTGCTTCTGCTCCAGCAGGGAGCTGTAATCTTATAAAAATCACAGCTCTAAGAAAAACACCTCATGCGTGATGAGAAATGCCTTCTACAGGCTGCTGTATTATCCGAATAAAATGTATTCATTTATCTTGCATTTGAATATTACAAGCTGCAGCATCTCAGCGTGGCTTTTTCAGCTTCAGTTGATAATTGTGCTAATTTTTCCATCTAAATTAAGCCACATAATGCTTAGGAGCAAAAAGCAGTTGCATTATGATGTGCATTACAGAAATGTAGAATAAATAGTATGAGGAAATCCTTTTGTGATGATGGTCAGCTGCCTTTCTTGTATCAAAAAAGTATGAAGGCATTGGGAATATGGCAGGACTTTTTTGTCTGCAGAATCTGGAAATTTGAGTTGAGGAAGCTGGACTCTGTCTGCCCAGGCAGAGTAGCTTGGAGGCTTATTATTGGTAAGCTGATGGCTTATCCTTTTGTTTTACCCAAATGCAACATAATGGCTTGGGAAGAGCATCGCAGATACAAACTCATCCCTTTGAATTAGTGGGTGGGAGGACATGCCATCAGGGAGGAGGTGGGCTCGTGTTTTCAGCCCAACAGGGAGTAAGCCTGTAATAGAAGTGCTTTCTGTAGAAGCCAGACTTTGGTGATCTCTCTTAAAGACCTACAGCTTAAAGGAGAGTCTGTGTAAGTTTTGAGAGAGGGGTTGTTTCCTTTTAGTGGGTTATTTCATGTGGCTGAACAGGAGATACACCCAAGGGACTGCGGACACCGTTGAAATAACAAACTTCAGACAGGATGAGTAGGGCCTAACTTTGAGCAAAGATCTGTTTCTCCTTTTGGTGGGCTTGATGCACAGGCTCTCTCAAAGGGGACAAGTGTGATCCTTGCTAAGGAGGTGACAGTAAGCCTGACCTTCGGCAGACAGAGTAGGATGTTTTAGTCCTTAGTCCTTTTATGGTCTCACCTAAACCAAGGACAGGAGAATTACACTGCTCTTCCTCAGCTTTACAGGGTGGTTGGTTTGGTTTTGGTTGTTTCACTTTCAAGGACATAAATGTCTGACAAATTGCACCTAATTCTGCATAATTTGGGGGCAGCTGAGCATCAGATGTAATATACTGAAAGCCCTAGACTCCAGAGTACCACCTTCTCTTCAGGAGATTGAGAGGGAAAACTCCCTTGGGAGATTTTAGGACTTTGTGCTGCATCTTTCATGACCTGATTGCAAATCCATCAGTGGTCCTCACTCCCAGCACCTGGGCGAGGAGGCTTGGTCACTGTACAGGGGGGTTGCAGGGTGGGCAGCACAGGCTGCAGACATTTGCTCTGCATCCCTTCCCAGGGAAAACAGTCACAGTGTCTGGTGGGACCCTTGGGGTCCGGAAGGAAGAGGAGGCAGGTTTATCTCACAAGGCAGGGAGCATGGACTGCTCAACCCCCTGCTGAAGTGTTTGCTGTATCAAAAATGCTCCACCAAAGAGCTGTGACTACTGGAATTGCTCTATATTGTGTTAGTAATGCAAATGAATTTAGCAGCACATTTATCAGGCACCCAATTTATTTGCATTTATTGAGCCTTATCCTGATTCCAATTGGAGAGCCTTATCCTGATTCCAACTGGATATTTGCAAAAGCAGACTGAATTTTTCTGTTCAGACACACTTTGTTTCAGTGTGACTGACTGAATCATCCTCATGAACTAATGAAGGGGAAAAAAAATGCCCCTTATTTTTGGCCCTTTCTTTCTATAGAGAACTTGATTAGAGGAGGCTGGCACAATCAACTCGGCATCTCTGCTCCAGCCAAACTGTAAGGTTACCGTCCAAAGGAAACACGTTTTTTCCTTCAAGGAATAAATGCCCCCCAAATGCCATCTGTCACCACAGCAAGAGGACTTAAACTTCTGATTTTTAACAACAGCAAGAGAAAAACCTGAAAAAGAAGTAAAATGAGAGTGAAAGCCTTCCTTCCACAGGCACACGTGCTGCAGGATGCGCTAGTTTGCAAAGTAAAGAGTGATTTCAGGAGAGGGGTTCTTTGGGGCTGTGCAGAAGGGCAGATCCATGAGCTGGAAATGTGCCTTTGTGGCCCGGAAGGCAAATGGCATCCTGGGGTGCATTAAGAAGAGGAGTGTGACCAGAAGGTTGAGAGAGGTTATCCTCCCTCTCTACTCTCCCCTGGTGAGGCTACATCTGGAGTAATCGTGTCCAGCTCTAGGCTCCCCAGGTCAAGAGAGAAAATGAACTACCAGAGAGTGTCCAGCAGAGGCTACAAAGATGATGAGAGGACAGGAACATCTCTCTTACAAGACTGAGAGACCTGCGCCTGTTTAGTTTGGAAAAGAGAAGACTGAGAAAGGATCTTATCAATGCTTATCAATATCTAAAGGGACAGTATTAAGAGGATGGGGCTAGGCTTTTCAGTGGTGCCCAATGACAAGACAAGGGGCAACAGGCACCAGCTGGAAAACAGGAGGTTCCATCTGAGCATAAGGAAAATCTTCTTTCTTTTGAAAGTACTGGAACCCTGGAGCAGGTTGTCCAGAGAGGTTTTGGAGTTTCCTTCTCTGGAGAGATTCAAAACCTGCCTGGGTGTGATCCTGGGCAACCTGGTGACCCTGCTGTAGCAGAGGGGTTGGACTAGATGATCTCCACAGGTCACTTCCAACCCCTGCTATTCTGCGATTCTGTGTGATTCTGTGGTCTCCCGTTCCTCTCCTGGGGGGTGTACGGCACTCTCCAAAGAGCACCCCATGATGCACCATGCGGTGCACCCACTGCAGCATCCTGCCAGCCTCCCAGTGCACACACCGAGCCCATGCTGAGGAGATCGTAAAATCTGTTGTTGCTACTGTCTGAGGGGGAATTTTTAAAGCAAATTACATTTAATGAAAATACCTGGGACACAAAGTGCCTTGTTTTCAGTTTAATTAGCAATTATGGTTGCTAATTAAAGCAATACCAAAATAATTGTGTCATACTACAAAAGTAATGCATACATTTGTGCCAGAAAAATTAAGAGTATCACCTCCAGTAGTAGATCTAGAAGAGATAATGCTTTACTAACACTTTTACAGGGCTTAATTGAATGTGCGTATGAGAGAGAAGAACTGTGCAGCTTCTGGTGTATGGTGCAAGACACCATGTCACAGAAAGATGCAGAAGGAGATCACAACAGTCCCTTTTCTTAGAGCTGCAACACCATTAGCCAAAGAATCAGCTTCAAGTGATCACACATTCCACACGTTTGTTTATTTTAAAAATCTTCTTTGTATGTTAAAATATAATCTATAATTCTGTTGATAGGGATTTTCTTTGCCTAGCGCCTTCATACAGACACATCTTTGACCATTTACTCGGGGAAGCACTCATCGGACAAGACTCATTTCCTGCAACCAACTAAGTAGTTTTTTTTGTTGTGGGCTGTTTCTTTTTTTTTTTAAGAATAAAAGAAAGGCACGTCCTCCGCAAAATCTAATTCATGCAGCATGGCTCTTTAAAGGTATAGCGTAGCAATACACAAGTGTTAGAAGTGGCACAAAAGATCCTCAAAACCACTTCTAATTGATGAATTCAGGAGGGCATCATAGTGGAAATGATTGATTTTAGTCCACCAGGCCTCCCTCTCACCTTTTTAAAGGCTCTGTTGGTTGGTACTTGAATGGACAAATTTGAATACAAATGGCAATATGATAATAGCACCCAAATTTTTTCAAGCAAACTTTTCCCATCATTTTCATGTATCAGTTTGACTGCAACAGGTTAAAGATGCCCCAAAGACCAAAGCATTTTTTAAAAACTGTATCTTTCCCATACTGATGATAATGTCAGTAGTAATGACTGATCTCAAATTACTGATTTGATTGACAAATAACAGATGACTGTTCTCCTTAGACAATGATGAGGTGTAACAAACACAGCAATAAGAACTATTAGAAATGGTAGATAAAAACACAGCTGCAGATTTTTTTGGAGGACATCAAGTTACTTTCCTGTTCTAGCTGGATTTAATAGAGCCTTTGCAAACCAAACCAAGGGCATGTACATTGTAATGTAATGTACATTACATTACAATAAGCATTACCAGTAATGCTTACTGGAACTTAAGCTGCCCTTACTTTGCCAACCAATGTAAAAAATGTTAGTGACATGGGCCGGTATTTCTGCTGCTCGGTTGGAGTTTGGGAGGCAGATGATAGCTGAAGACATACAATTATGAAATACCAAAATGAGAAATGAGAAGGGCTATTTATAGGTGTTTGATCCTTGAAGCTTGGCTCAGGCAAGGTCCCACTGCAGCTCTGACCCACTTTCAGAAGCCATGCAGACCTGCTGCAAAGACATGTGGTTTTACTGCCCTTCCTTCCAGCAAGACAATGCTTGAACACAGCTCGTGATTTTAGAAATAACCATTTCATTGTGCTTCCAGAGTATTCCTGAGAAATACTGATGTGCTGACAGCACAGGAGGTAGGCAGTGGCTGTGAAGAAGGCCCTTGCTCCATGGGAGGATCACCACTGTCTCCTGCCCTGAAGAAAACCTCTTGATGAATTTGTTGGGGTTTTTTTGAAGCACCTTGGCTTCCCTGAGCCACTGTCCTGACCGGGGCTATGCGGGTGACATGGATTTCACACATGGATATCTGCTGAGGCAGTTGAGCTGCTCATCAGGGTAATGAAAACATAAGCTGGCCTCTGGTTTGAGAGGGAAAGCAGCCTTTCTCCTTCTGGACATCCCTATTATGACATTAAATACATGGTTTACTTGTGCTTGGTTGGACCTGCCTAGATTACCAAGGGGAAGCATGCAAACTTGTGTTCATCAAAGGTATTTTGGTACCTTTTGCTGGTATTTGCAAAGGAACTGTGGTACTTTGACCTCTTTTGAGTGTCTAAACTAGTTAATGTGGTTTCTCTTCACAGCTTCCAGTGGTGACTGGCTTTGATCAGCTCAGCTGTATCGTCAGACCCAACCTGTGCCATTAGGCCCTGCAACTGCGGAATAGTTCACAAAACAGGTAACAAGTATTTCTTCAGGTATGGTAGTCAGAATGGGACGCTGTTTTATATGTATTTGTTTGTCTCAAAATTTACCTACTTGTTCTCTGCCATCTCAACTGTTATTTATATATATTCACAATCTCTTACCTTCATGACTGTAACGTAAACTGTGAAAATTATTCACAAAGTGTAACTAAGCAACACCTGCCCAAGCTATGAGCTGCTTGAGGAGGTGTCAGTGAATACAATCCTGGTGAGCATCGGGTGGTCCTCTCTCCCCTGCTCCGCAGCCTGAAGAAATGCATAGAGAAGGGGAGAGGATCACTTTCTATACACCTAAAAACATTTCCTAGCAAATGACCTAAGCAGACACCTCCAGTGTGGATTTGTACCTGCGCATCTGCCACCATTCCCTGTGGCTGCTGGTCACTGTGCAGGGAGGGTCCATGTAGCTGACACAATGCCGTGATGCTTTTCTCCTTATCCACTACCTCCTGACAGCTTACAGCTTTTTGGCTGCATATCAGAGGCAGTCCAGGCTTGCTGGGCTGGACTTATTAGCTCTGCATCCCACCTGCATGTTGCACAGAAATGGCATCTTTGTGGGGTCCCTTTAGATCTCTCCTGGTAGGGCCATGGCAGCACACTTCTCATTATTCAGCACCTCTGTCTTCTCTGGGTTGCAGTAATTTCCTTTCTTCTTTTCCTAGTACAGGTGCACATGAAGCACCATGTAAGTGTGTGCCTGAGTCCAGCTCCCAACTTAGTCCCTGTCAGCAGTCAGACATGTTCATGAAATTGTACACAGGACAATCAGAAATGGCTTAACCAAGCTTATTACCACAGGCAGAGCGTTCATGAGCAATAATGAGTTCACTCAAGAGCCATGGGCTTACCTCATGTGCTTAAAAAAGAACGTGTTTCTAATATAATGCCAATTTTCATTACAGAAATCTCATTAGCTAATGCACATCTCAGCATCAAGAAGATGCTGCAGTTTCTCAATTCCCGTTGAAAAACTTGCTGAAATACTTCGGTGTTTCTAAGCAGTATATGGGTGTATTAAAAAGACCCCATATGCATGTGTAGGTAAAATATTAATCACTTAAGTTTTAAAACATACCAGATTTATCCAGCACTCTTGCACTAGAAAAGCAAAGGAAATAAAAGCAATTACAGGCAAACGATATTTTTTCTTAGATTTTTTTTTTCTGCTTCGAGGTGATTTGACATTTTTGGGTTAGATTTTAGGAACTCAGTGTGGGAGCCTGGCTTTGTACTGCCACTCCAAACAAGAAGTGATTCAGTTATACATCAGCCCACCCTTTCCCCAAAACTAAACCTTCTCAGATCCTGAACTTCCTTCAGCACAAGTTTTAAATAGAAAGGGTATATAGGGTAAAGCTGGTGGTGGGAGCTACTTTATCTTTCATATTTTCCATCAGTCATTTCCCTGACCTGGCCAGGTTCTCAGGTCCCTGGCTGTGTTTTCTCCTGCTGGGAGATGCCAATCTCCTCGCGCTCTGTGGATGAACAGGAGTGGGAAACGGAGACAATTCTGCACTGCAGAGCTCTCCTCCATAACTAGGTCTATCATTACTACACTGACATTTTGTGAATGCAACAGATGTTGTTTTAACGTAAGGGTTCAAGCTTTGTCTCAGATTTTATATTAAATAAAAGAGCCTATTTTCACTGAAGTGTGGTTGGGTGAAAACACGATAAGGCTCTTCAGCTTACACGGAAGTATGTAACCAGTACTCTTGCTAAGCAGTTTTGCAAACCTGGTGACAAGTTTATTGCTATTATTTTATTGCACACCTGGAATGTTAATCTTCTTTCATTTTTGCCTTAGTGGTCTAAAATCTGTATGTTAAAAACAAAATTGCAAATTTGAGCTTAATTTCTTTGTTTTTGAATATGCTCGTTTGCATCTAGAGAATTTATCCCACCAGTCTGACTTCTGCATCAGAGCAAGTGTTGTAACGTTTTTGAAAGTGGAGAATTTTGCTTTTCACCAACATGAAAGCACCTTTTGGTGGATATGTTGGAGAATAACTGATATGAAGATTAGAAATGAAGAGCTCGCTTCAAAAAATTTGGTAACTCTAAGTAAAAAGAGAAGTATTTTTCAACTTCAATAGCATGATGGTAAGTATCTCACTGGAAGTCTGTATTCCTCTCAGAATTTGTGTGATGCATACTGATATTCCCTATAGCTGTCCATCACCTAGAAAGTGGCTGCTTTCCCGTATTTAATACAGATGCTTTACAAATACTCCGAAATTCAGTTTCTCCTCAAGAGAAACACCCAGCTCTTGTAGAGCTTCTAGAGCTCAACAGTGCACAACTACAGCTCATGCTGGCTTTTGAAGGTGACTTGCAATGAGAATTTCAGGATCCAGTGGCTTTGATGGAAAGCTGTCACCAGTGCTTAGAAGTTTTGACAAATGCAACTGCCTGATGGCACAGGATCGAAATTCACAAGGGATCATAAACAATTTCATCATAAACACCGTGCTATAGCGTCCACCCTGATGACATATTTATCCTGCTTGGGTTTAAGTCTTTATCTGACAACACCTAAGTTTAATTCCAAGCTACATGCTTTTATCTGGGCTTCTCAAACCAGATGCTCAGGGTGGTGACCACTCCATGCCTGTTGAGTGTCCTAATACTATTAAGGCTCTTACATGTCTTTTGCATTTCTTTAGCCCTGGTAAACTCTGCATAGGCATAATCTGCTGTTCCTTTTCATCACTTTCTCTTTGCTTTCCAGATTAGTTTTCCAACATGTCACTCCTTATTCAGCTTGAAAGGATTAACAGAGCTAAAAAGCTTAAGTAAAGCAGTCATATTTGGCACAGGTTTGCTAGTGCCTATGATGTGGACACTGTAATCACTCTGTTTAAATGATCAGTCCTGGACCAGCTCATGATCTGGAAAAAAAATAGAGGTGAAATCCTCTTCAGAAGATCACTATGAGTTGACATTTATTTTGACTAATTTTATCCATCTAAAAGTTTTGGGACTAGCTTAAACCCATACTGTTCTCAGGGAGGAAAGGGGAGGAATTGAGGATCCTCAGTAGGGTAATTCAGCAGTATTTAGCAACACAAAGTGTCTAGATTAGGCCATGCCCTTTGTCTTCAGAGCAGGAGCTGATGGTGTTATGCTCAGACCCAAAGGCAATGGGACAACATGTGGTGGGGCAGTTCCAGTCTCCCCTGTGTAGTGTAAGGCCCACGCAACTCCTTAAAGTACAGTCTAAGTGGGATTTCAGTGAGATCAGCCCTAGGCACACGTGGGGATTTAATTCCTTTGGATTTTATATAAGTAGTTACCACAGCTTTTTAGTGGAAAGCATTAGGTAATGTAGCCTGCTCTGAAGATGTGGGGCTTGTGGGTTTTCTGAGATGTTCAGCAGCATGGTGAGGTCCTCGCTTTATGAACATAACAGTTTTAATTAAAAAAACCCCACAAACAACAAAACCACAAAGCCAGCTATTGGAGAGAGTTATTTTTTTACACTGCCCCTAGTTTTTGGTGAGTATTGTTATATGCCCAGATGAAATTTATCATTAAATCCCACAAGTTCTGGGAGATGTTTAATGTCTGAACATCTTCCTTTCACTCAGCAGTTGTCTCCTAAGGTCAAGGCATCTTTGACAAGGCTTCACAGGACATCTAGAAGCTGGTGTTACATGAGAGTGAGGGGCAGTAGTGAGTGCCATCACAACAGCTATTGCATCAGCATGATACTTTTGATGCTGAGCATGAATTTGCTATCGCTTTGTGTGAGAGTTACCAGATTTGCTGGTAATTCAGCGGAGAATTTCTAAGGTTTTGTCGTATCCAAAAGGATGAACTGGAAGAGGGTTTACATGCTAAATCTATAATCATAAAGCAGAGTATAGGCCTCCAAAGGAAGGGGAAGAACACAACAAACAAGTATCGCCACTAGTTTAAGTTACAAAAGTTTTTATCTGTCTTGCTCAGGCAATTGCAGTTATTGCCCATTTCCTAGGATTTCTCAATATGAACACTTGTGAATTATTGCATGTTTTACAAATCCATCTACAACATTCTCATCACCAACTGCCCTGCCAGGTGTCTGCTGCAGCCTCACCAGTAAGCTGTCAGGTTCCCTGGTTGTAATGAATAACGACAAAGCAGTTCCAGCTTCTCTGAAACACAACTGCAAATGAATGGCTGAGGGTGTGATATTAGGAAAAACAAAACAAACCATACAAATGTTTTTGAGGTTGTTTTCAAAGCCTTACTGATGTGAAATTCTCAGTATTTTAATTGGTATTCAAAACGTGCCTAGAAACCCATTATGATTTTCCAGTCACTGAAGGATCAAGTCTAAGCATCGCCCGGGTACAGCGTTAACAAAGGCTCGGTGGGAAGAGCAGTTTTGCACAGCAATGGGTGAACATTAGTCATACTTGCATATTCGTCTTTCTGCACGTCAAAGGTCTGAGAAGACAAAGAGCCGTGCCTTGGGTGGCTTTGAAATCTCTCAATCTCCACTGGTCCTGAATGGACCCCTCTGAGTGGAAAGGTTTTTTGCCCACGCCAAGTATCACAGGGCTGCATGGGGCGTCACGCCTCCGGGTATATTACAGCGTGCTTTCCAAGGAACATTTCCCTGAGGTAAGAGGCAAAATATAGCTCTTGTATCCAATATCACATAAAGTCTATTCCTCTGCAGGAAAGCAATCTCCTCCTCCCTTCCCAAAACAAAAACATCATTTAAAACTACATTATTAACAAGTAGGACAAACAGTGCACACTGTTTTGATTGCCATTGCAGTGTAGTTTAAAGCCAGGCTAACCTATTAACTTCTAGAGCATTATTTTCATTTATGAACGTGAACAATATTTCTGTATTGCTTTCTCTAACACCAATGACCTGCATCTTCTTTTTTTACCTACGAACCAATCACACGCACCATGAAATAAGGTAGGATTTGATATTGTGTGAGACTACTCAGTTCACGTACAAGTTGTGCTTTTGCCATTTTTCTTTTCCAGATGACATTTTTGCTCCTGGCTTCTTGCTTTTCTCTGATTTTTGGCGGCAATTGATTTTTGTTTTCACTGGGAAACAAATCGAAATACACAGCAGACATTTTCCTATCTCTAAATTACACAGCCAGTTTGGAGCAGAAATAATAACAGGCTGTTCACAACATTACTCTAGTAGGACTTGCTGGTGTGGAGAAAAAGTGCCTAATGATGAATACTTAATGAGACTTGATCAAAGCTTGCCATCAGTTCCTTGCCCTGAAGGTTGTGGGTTGTGAAAGCTACATTAGCAACAGAAGAATATTGGTTTTTAGGCCCATCCTTGCTGACCAAATTCTATGGCCGGACCCCTGATACCTGTCAATGCCCCCCAGTGGATCTGTGGTGGTGACAGGCAGTGCTGCCAAGGGCTGGACTCAGACCTGGACCTGGACCTGGACCCGGACCCAGACCCGGACCCAGACCCAGCATAGTGTCGTGGGTGGCTGGTGCTTGTGGGACGAGCATGTGCATTGGCACCTCATGTCTTGCTTCCCAGCCTCAGCTGGGATTATGGCTCTAAACAAGTCACTTAACATTTCTGCTGCAGCTTCCCTACCCCTTCCCTTTCACCAAAGGCTTACAGTGATACATGAAGTGGTACGGATGGGTCCAACTCAGCAGAATAGCTTCAGAGACCACGCAAGACCATGGACCTTGCAGTCAATGAGCACCTGGCTGGCATGGAAAGCCAGCAAAAGCCATCCAAATTGCTCCTCAGCCACACAACCAACAGAATTTCCCAGTTTGCTATCATGCATCACGGACATACAATCCCTTTTCTCTGTGTGAAGTTTTACAGCTTTTGTGTGCAAACCCTATCTGTTAAATTTCAGGAAAATGCAGAGAAACCTCCTCCCCACAGATCCCTGGGGCTTTAGCATGTGTTGGTGGCCATTAATCAAGTACATTTTGGGGAGTAGCTGCAAACATCTGCTTTTCAGACTCTTCCCACACTAAAGACTTTCTCCATGCGGTTATTCCTAGCATGATTCAAACTCAGCTTCCAGCCCTGGCGTGAGCAAAACCTTTTGGCCTGCTTGTCTAAGGAAACAACGTACATGTGATGACACTCTGATCATTAATATTTTTTAACCCACTGACCAGCTTCAATCAAACCTAGCATCCAAGCAGCAGTCTTGGAAACCCTGAGTTCCTACAGGGTTCATGAACCATATGTGGCTGGACCAAGGGAAATGAAAGAAAAAACCAGGTCAACCTGTATGAGACCCCAAAGAGCCCAGGGAGAAGGAGATGCCAAGGTTGCCCTGTTACAGGAAAGCTTCACTGTGTTTTTCATCTGCATGGACATGGTAGCATCCATCAGAAAAGCATATTTCATTAGTCCAGTATCATTTTTTACAGTAGTATCATGAACTTACACTCTGTCCAATGTCTCCCACAGTGTTGGAACTGTGAGGTGGAAACAGAATCAATTTTGTGAATGTTAAAAGCTTCTCAGAGGCCTTCTCTGGCATGAGTTGCAGTAGATTTTCCCCAGCCAGAGGGACAGCCACATCCAGTGAGGCAGTGAGAAGAGTGTTGCTTTCCATTTCAAAACATGCCTTTGTTCAAAGCAGCATTTTTGCCAGCAGCACATGTGCCTGCTGGGAGCTTCCTTTGGGAACTCGGCTGTCAAATGGGGCCACAAGGGCAGGCACAGACGGACAGCGATGTCCCCTGGCTGTTCCTTTGAATGACTGCTTTAACAGGAAGGTACAGTGACAGCCTGTGCTCACAGGGTCTTCGAAAACCAGCCAGCAGTAGTTTCCTTACTAGATTTTTTTGTCTTTAATTCTAAACAGAAAAGTAGCACATCTCCTGTAATAGCAGCAGTTTTGCTGCAGTGCCTGGGCAGAAGGCAGCTGGGGAGGACAAGCTGAGTATGGACACAAGGAACTTGGAAGGAGCAAACCCTCACAAATGTCCTCAGCAGCCACCACAACAGCTCACAGAAAGCTGTGCTCCTTCATCGATGCACGATAAAGCAATCTAATTAAAGATGCCAGAAGTTATTTCTAGTTACAAAGCCAAGAAACACTCCTCTAACTCATTAGTATTTTTCAGTCACTAAAATAAATAAATAAATAAATAAATAAAATCTTTATTCCTCTTTTGTTCAGTTCTGCAATGTTTCACTAAGCCAGAGGCAAGATAAAAAGATGGGCTGGGAGAGATGTGCAAAGATAGCACCACTGTCAGCCAAAGAAGCCTCCGTCAATTATTCAGACTATCTGCTGTTCTCAAGTTTCCTGTTCTTACAGCTTGAGCTAAGTGCCGCTGCATGCATTTGGCAGTAGTTCTTATTAACTCAGAGGACAGCCTGAGTAAAGAACACATGTATTCATAGGATAATTAATATCTGGAATGAATGTTGTGGTAAGAAGTTTCCATATACATTCCCAAACTATCTGCCAAATGCGTATTTTTAAAAAGTAGGGAGCTTCAAATGTAAAAGGCAAATGTAATCCCAAGCAGACATGAAACAGAACTGCTTCTTTTTTTCTACCTCATTAACAATTATAAAACTGATCAAAATACCCAAAAAGCCACAAGCATCAAAAATCAATAAGCAACTGAACATAGTCAATCAACAACTAGGAAATTCAGTCTTTCTAACATCTACCAGTAATATTCTGAATTTGAAAGACAAATTGGAGTTGAATTTATGAGAAAACAATATTTAAGAGGGTAACTGTGAGAGCTTTGGGTCTACGCTGCAATACTGTAAGTTAGAAAAATTCAGAGAGACCTTGGTATCTCCATGGATAAACAAGGATAGAGAAATGACAAGAGCTCTGGGCAGAGGTGACAGCAGACAGCATGCTCGTTACATTTATCCTTTTCCAGTGTAACCTGAATGGCATTCTCATTCTGAGATCTCTTTACAATATATCACTCCTTTGATAAAAGATGCTTCAGTTTGCCAGCCAACTCAGCCTGTCCTCCTGAGCCACTGCACTGCATCTCCTTAGGAGTGAACAGACGCTACAGTTGCCTGAACCAAAGAAATCCTCAGTTTGTTACGTGTGCGTTACCCTTGCTGAGTCTCCACAGAACCACTGGCATCATTTCTCTCCATGGTGCCAGCTGAAATGGAGCCCGAGTAAACCAGCTAGAAGTGGCTGGATCTCTGTACTGCAGCCTCCACTGCAGTATATAAGGTCTGTCATGGAAGGTAAGCAAACTATCTCCAGTAAAACCATGGTGAAAAGGTGGATAATGTGCCCCATCAACTTGCAGCAAGGCTATATATACATCAGCTCAATGGTGCACACAGCTTCTATAAGCCAAAGAAGCAGGAAACCTCAGGACACTGCCTGCACTGTGGCATTTCACAAGCCACTGATCTGGTTTTGTTCCTTTCAATCATACTTTTTTTTGATTTATGTGGCTGGTCAAAAAAAGAGCGGTAGGTATTATTCTGCAGTTTATCTTATTCCCCTTCCAAGACACAAACCATCCCCTCTGAAAACTCTCTTAGAGATGTGAAAAAAGTGCTCAGCTGTGTGACCTTTTCAAACCAGCCTCTCCTGAAGATGGTTCACTAGCCTGGGCTTTGCTCAGCACAGATCCCCCAGTCTGGGGGCTGTAGGGGACAGACAGCCATGGCTGTGCCCTTGCCCTCCTGACGTGCCCTCAGCAGCCAAGCAAAGAGCCCAGGGCCTGGGGACGTGGGTGGTCTCTAGGGGGTCGCGGGGCCCTGCTCCATGCTGGCCCTGTCCACATAGCAGGCTGGGTGCAAGCCAGTGAGGGTGAGGGCACGGGGTTGGAAAAGGGAGAAGGAGCGCGGGAGGCTGGGACGCAACACTTACTGCAGAACCGCCGCCGCCTGGCCCCGCATCGCCAGAGCCGTGTCCGCACCCAGTGCAGGCATGGAGACAGGTCCATGGCTCCAAGGGCTGCCCGTCCCCAGGGTCGCCTGGGACGGTCTGTTCCCCACTGGGCAAACTTGTGGCAGCCCCTGGCCGAGCCCCAGCTCGCCGGGAGGATGCGACGGGCAGCTGCCAAGGCCCTGCTGTCCCTCTGTCGCCATGCCATGTTTTATGCATGAAGGTGGCCGATGGCACGTAATTTCATCCTGTTTCTCCGCGCCCGATCCTTACGCGAGATTCTGCGACGTGGAGAGGCCATGGCATCGGTCCCAGGGGAGGGCGAGCTAAGGGAGAGGCAAGGGGTGTGCTGTGCTCCTGGGGCAAGGAAAGGTGCCCGCTGGAGAAACGAGGCCTTTTTCAGCCTCTTTGATATCAGCTGATGTTTGGCCATCTGCAGGTCTACAGGTGCTGCGCTCTGGGTGGACCCCAAAGCGGGCAGAGATCCAAGGATATTAGGATGTCCCACAAAAACATCACATGCACTCTGGTGACAAAACCATGGCCTATGTTTGAAACCTCAACCCTGCTGCTGCAATGTGAGGAAAGAGGGGTGCTGAGCGTGGTTGAGCACAGCAAAGCTTTAGTGTGTCCATTTCTACTGATTGTTTTTTCACTCATCCGGTGAGGGGGGGGGGCC